>JTDE01000792.1:77862-122116 GCA_014338405.1 Paragonimus skrjabini miyazakii
CTCCTGCTTTTGTACCTGTGGAGCGAAAGCGTTTGATGTAATCCCACTGACACTGTACTAGGCTCCATCAAAATATCAGGACACAATCTTTTGCAGGTTGTGCTGAGGCACCCAAATTTTTGAGGTGTAAAACACAATAGGACCCTTCTGCGACTCAAATAACTGTTATTCTGTTATGCATTTTTTCAGATTGAGGCTATCGAACTTACTGGAGCTGTTCAGCAATATTTATGTCACTGATGGGAAGTTAATGATTTACTTTGAATGCGTGAATATATAATCAGCTGGTTGTGAGTAGTGCGAGACAAATGAAATAGCTGTCAACACGCTCATATCATATAACAGAAGGCCAGAGTTTAACATGAATGCGTATTAGAAAAGCAAGATTTGGGTCCGGTGCCCCGGTTCAATAGAGGGTGGTTAAACAGAAGAACATATAATTCCGGAACAACTTGTTTACTGGCGACGTTTCACCTCTAACATGAAAGCTTTTTCAGACCAGTGTTTTGCCAGTCGTGATGTCACCAATAAACCGGTTGTTCGCATACTGTTCTGAAATTATGAATCTTCATTCGGTCTCAAGCATATTCCGAGAGAAAATATACTTTTATCATATTTGATAAAAGTACTGGCTTTGTAATCACAGATGGGCATGAATTCCAAAAACTTACTTCCGTTTTATTCGATAAATACAATGACACATTTTCACGGAAGCAGAGCAATACTGATAGCTCAAGGAAGGTTTCCAATTCGGATGAACTTCCCAGTCAGCTCCATTCGAAAAGAGGAGTTGAATTAGAGTTTTGTTCTCGTAAAAGCTCATCTACTCTATGCAATCCGGCTACAACTGGGCTTTGGACTCCCGTCTACGTTCTGACAAATCAGAAGTGTTGACCATCACAATACTGACTTCAGCTTAACCACGATGAGCTTATAATCATATTTGCCGTGAACAATGCTCAAGTTGTCCGAATGTTGAAAAGTGAGATGTTGTAACCATCATTTTAGGCACAACAGATGAGCCCACGATTATGACTTTATAAACAGGTTGAGGGTATAGAGTTTATTGAGCTTGTATTAATACATAACAATACATATCTATCTGTCCGTCTGCTACCCTATATTTGATTCTGTAGTTTTGCAGAATTGGCTATACAACAATATGTGTTCATTCGATGACTGGCCATTATATTGTTTCGTCATGTTAACCAGTTGCCATTACATTGTAACTTTGTCTTGCAGCTCCTCATCAGTCTTACATGGTTACCATAAAAGACTAAGGTAATCGATATTAACAGTAACAACCATTTTAGATTCAAAAGGTGGAAAACACGCAAGGAATCGGTCAGTATTGTACCATCCAGCATTTAATGCTCTGCAACGGCATACGTTCAAGTTAGGACATGCACTGTGTGCTGAACCTCATCCGAAGTATTTGTGAGTGCTGTACTCACGTTTGTAAAAGATCACCGTTAAAGTGCATCGCACGCACGCCTTAGGTGACATCTGGCGGACTTACTATGGCGAATGTAAATCGGATTTTGGGTTGTCAGATCAGCATGAAGATTGTTCCAGAGTGGCGTTTGGTGCACTTAGATGACATGCTCTGCAGTCGATGTATTCTGTTTCAACAACATCTCTGTATTGTTGCAGAAATGTACAAGAACATAGGATGAAAAATCTGCCCTTAATTTTTTTCGAATGGCTATTTGTTAGTAAAAAACTAAGCGAAAAATGTACTCGTGTTCTGCTTAGGACTAGGCAGTTTTCTTGGATGTAATCGTGAAACTTTGGTGGAATCTAAGTGAGTTTCTATAATTCGGTGGAAGGCTCCCGGTAGGAATTGGATGACTGACGAATCGGACAATCGTCAGTGTGTACTATTCGTTTGTATGAACATTTTGTTAAAAACAAATACTTCGCGAAATATCCAATCATGACACTTATCAGATGTGTAAAATGTGACATGTGCTTGACGAAATTTAAGCAACAGTACAAAAACCTGCAAAACATAAAGGTGTGTTTCTTCAGTGTCATTTAGATCCAACACATTTTAAGCATCAAGCGGGTAGCTTTTGTGAAGATATTTCTACACATCCGGCCACAAAGATCCGAACAAAAAGCTATTGTTCAAGAGGTCATGGTTGTAGTATGTGCTTAGCAGTCACAAGTTTGTGAATTTTTACACAAATTTTGTAAGACATGTTATGTGGCTGATAAAAACACGAGAATTGGATTTACTATCATAAAATTTTCATTCTCACTAGAATGGGTAACTGAGTAATTTTCTCTCCAAAATAAAGCTAACTTCTTGTTCGTCAAAAACACGGTGAGTGTGAACTTTAATTTGTATGACGATACGATCTGGAATGTCACGAAACGACTTCTCTGAAAAATTCTTGTCTCAAAACAATTGTGTTTATAATGACCTAAAGAATAAAGCTTTTCGACAGATTTGAAGTGATTATTACATTGCGAGTTGTCTTAACATCGCAAATATCTTTTAAGACCTGAAGGAAACAAACTAATGGAACAATGGAAATCTGTTTATCTGATGAAAGTGATTTCACACACCATGTTATTAATGTAACACATTGTTTGTTAGAGGCAAATTTTAAATGACTGAAAATGTTACTCGAGTGGTGATCAATTAGCGCTTGCTGTGCATACTTTTTAATGAAAGGTCGCTCTGCGGTTTTCATAGAAAAGCACTTATGGAGAAAGTCAGAAGTTGGACAAGTTGAGCAGCCAACACATACTGCCACTTGAAAATTTTCATGTACGCAACCAGGTCAAAATAAATCAGAACGATATCGTATCCAATCATAAGCTACTCTGTGGAAATGTATAACAGCAGAATCGCCCAGTGAAATACACAGGGTTTCAACGTATAATGCCACCGCCATCAGTGGAATTTAGTCCGGGTCAGGTTGGTTTAACTAGATTAGGTAGAGTGTTAGACTTATTTACTGTAAGTGACAATAACCATATGAATGTTTGAACTTACATAGATTCTCACTTTCGAGACGTTAAAGAACGCACTAGATGTGTCTGCTTGTATTTCTTCTCGGACGTCAATGTTTGGTCACTTTGAAATGTATTCTATCCCTAAGTTTGGCAATGTTTTTCCATACTGATGCAAACCGTGGGCTTTTTTTAAACACAGTGTGTTTGCTTAGTTGAGCTTCAAGCGGATAAACCTTTTCTAGATGCTTGAACTAACCAAGTACAAACAACGAAAATATTGCGTATAACGAACGACTAACAGGTACCACTATGTTACGGTTCGAATGAGAGTTTATCAGTTTTTATAGCAAATCTGGAAATGCAACTGCAATCTAACAACCACTATTTAGTTGCTCACCAGGCTGGCTTCTTCACTTACGAGCAACAGAAGTAGTATTTCGTCGTTAAAGAGCTCTACTGAGTTTCAAAGAATAGTGCGTGTTTGAGTCTACGTTATTTAAGAATGTGTACGTTAAAAGCTCCCACTATTCACAAACTCTGTGTTTAAGGAAGTCGCAATCAGTGACAGATAATCCGACTGTTGTAATGTAAATGTTGCTGTTGGCTGACCGAAATGTCCGTACAATATAAAAACTTATTAGCGAAGGCCACATGAAAGTTGCTTTGAGGATGCCCGTCTTAGTCTCATGTCCAACTCGGTTTTTCTCTTTTATGGTATATCAACAAAAGGGTGTTGTAACTTAGGTTCTATTCGTGCTGTTTCTACCTCGTAGAGGTATATGGTATTGAAACAACAGCGTCAGCCATTGATGAATTACTGTAGATGATGGTGAGGTATGAATGCAATTTTGGTTCATAACGATTTCAGAAATATTTGGTCAGATCAAGCAATCTAGTAAAAAGTATTCAGTAACATTCTAATAATTTGCACACCCCCAAACCGTTGCATATGACCCATATCGGCTGAAACGCAAAAGTTAATGTGCTCTGATACCATGCTGGATATATTGGAAAATATTCTACAACCGCCCCGTGATTTCGGATATCTCACCAAGTTGTATCCTATGGCTTCAAGAATATGTTTGCATCTATTTTCCGTAAGCCTTGTAATTCCCTGTGATATGGAATGAGATAATCTGTTGGAACTTCTGAATACTCTGAAATCAAATGTGCAGAAAGTTTTCCATGATGAAAGGAATCACAAAATCTTGTGGTTTATATAGGTGGTCACGAATTACAGATATACCAATTCTACAGTAAGCAATAATTACAGTTTCAGAGAGGGAAGAAAGCAATGATTCACACGGTTACGCCATAAAAGCGTGGACAGATTTTTAGTATTGACCGTGGTGAGGATATGCACTACTAACGAGCTTTAATAAGGATGGAACTCGAATCTGGTGCTTCCTTTTCAAAGGTTCTAACTGAAATGTCCATGAGAGTAGGAAAGCTCTGATCAAATATGGGCGATGTTCAATCCATGTTACGTAGCGTTTTTGTTTACTAAAGTCCTGGAACTGCGGTTTATTAAATTACAAAAGGCCTGGCGAATTGATCTACCCACAAACTGTTCCACGCAGAAAGGGGATGACAGTAGGAACTAGACCCAATCACGGAGCTTTTAACACCACTTACTTAGGTACGTGATCGCACGATAATGCTAGTTGAGGTACGTATCATGCATGTGGTACTCAAGGAAACGTTGGATCGCCAAGACCAAACTGTTCATTCGCACATACACCCCCATGTACTGTAAATCAGAGCGCTTGCGACAAACATGATATATTAAGCGATTAGTGAAGTCATTGACGATAATGTTATTTTAGAGTTTAAGCGCCATCTTCCTCAATTGTGATGCTCAGTCAACTTCATCTGTTAATATGTGAATCTTAAATTATGTGGAAATCTAGACAAGTACTCGATATAATCGGATTTCAGTGACCAAGTCGCCAGCGGTGATTTGATGATAACGAGTTGGTTTTTAAGCTAGTGTAAAAGGAAGCCAAAGGTTTCGCCATTTCCAGAGATAAGTGATACGAGGAAGACACGAAGAAACTACTTTTCAACACACACTGCTGTATGGTTATACGAATTTTCGAGTTGAAAAACAAAAGACGAATTAAACAAAGTTGACTGCAACAAATCTATGTGGACCGTCCGAAAAATAAGTTCCAAGAGGCTGACAGTTTAACTGTCAATTCGCAGATGTACATTACAAAAGCATAGCAGGATGCAACTCAGGGATCTAACGTTTACAATTAGACATCAGTAAGTGTTCACACAAGCATCACCAGACCAATCGACCTCTAAGGATTGAACAAATTTAAGTAAGTGATCATAACAACTAAACACAAATTGTCTTGTATACGCCTAAGAGCTTCGGAAAACCATTGAACAATTCTGAACCGGGAAACGGTCAGTGAAAACGGACAACCAGGGGATCTTTTGAATAACAAAGGTTTGTCGCTGGATCACATTTCTCAAACTAGTTTAAAATGTTGATGAGAAAGAATTTCCGATGAAATACGAGTATACATTAACCAAACTACTAAGCATAAGCAAGGACAACAACATATCACCCAACAGTCAGTGGAGAATTGCTGATTACGGATTGCAGATAGACGTCACGTTTACCTATTTGGATAGCTATTTGCGGTTTTGAAAAGCTGTATCCAACCAGTGGTTGGATAATCAAGCGTTTGGTGATGTTCGCGTACATTTGCCATCTATGTCGCTAAGATCAACTCTTTATTCGTGAGTAAATTGCGTAATGCTTCCGTACACGCGGTTATTCTGCATGAATGTGAAACCTGGCCCGTTTGTTTGGATAGTATTCGAAGAATGCTTGTTTTCCATCCCTGTTGTCTTTATTAGTACTGCATATGTGTAGTTGGAACACAATCTAAACAACATGACAGTTAGACGGCGCGTTCTAGGGCTGGACGATTGCGCTATGCAGGCATCGTTGACTTGGGTCGCATCCTTTTCATACTGTATGGAGTGGTAGCTCAATGGTCAGCTTGTGACGAGAGTCTGAAGAATGAATATTATCACTTCAATGATTGGCTCTGTAAAGGATCATCGGCTTGCTGGCTGTGCTCTAAAGATGACGCTCACCCACCCATACACAGCCACACACACAGCATCAGAAATGGTACGAAATTAGATCCAGCGCAGCGCTTGTCTCGATATCTTGACCTCTTTTTAATTCTGTTTTTCTATTTGTTTTGACGCTTGGACTTGATAACTCGTAATTATTCCAGAATAAATGTATAAAGCATATGTTTACCTGCGTGTAGTTTAATAAATGGAGTATTCCCGTCTCATGCCTCTCTTTAAATGTTTTCTGCAGTTTGGATTGAGGCCGCTTGTGTTTGAGGTTGTGCTGACAATAATTTTGATCATCGTCATATGCACCTGGTTTCTCCGCCTTATTAAATGCTTTATCAAGGTGTGCAATACAAATCACGTCATAATCATTAGCAAAGACAGCAATATATCAGTGGTTCGAGTTGACGTTTAACTACCACAAAACCTTATAGAAAAGAGTAAACCACAGTTATAAAAAATGAAAGAGAATGAAGGGGACATAACCAATAACAACAATCATGTCTAAACATAAACACGCTGTAAACAAATTGAGTTACTGAAGGTACCTGATAGCACATTGTCGAAAGCTATCGGTAAACGACCACTAATTTACTTGTTGTTCGTGCTACAGAAATATTATCTATATACGCACATCAAGACGGTTATGCGTTCATTCTGTACCAAAACTACCGTCGAAAACCAAAGACCGAGGATTTTAATCTAAATTTCACATGCTTAGCTACGCTATTTACGATCTACCTTACGATTGTAATGAGTTTTCAAAAATGTAATGTTCATCCAAATCGATTTTTCTGTGTTCAAAAACAATCACAGCAGGGTCTCAAGTCTGACAAGAAAAACCGGAATGTCAAGTCTTTGTCGGACTTAGTCTGGAGTGCACTTGGCATTTGGTCGTTTCTGAAAAGTTTCGGATGGATGATTTTTTTAATCAACAAATTAGTGAACGTTGTGTAACCAACTGATGTCAATCACTCGAGAAAAAAGTGGGTGATCTGCCGTAAAATCACAAAGTTAATGCATACATGCGATTCTGTTAGGAAAGTTGAAGTAAAAGGTGATAAATTAGAATAGCGTGTTGACTAACTGCCTATTGGTTAGTGGGAAAATGTTAGTTTTACACAAACAGAATAGAGCAGAATTTCAAACTACGGAAGTGTGAAAACTGCAGCCAAAATGTAAGTGTTATTCAAGTTAAAAATAAATGTCTGTTAAAAGTTATCCAAACACGCTAGTAACTATCGAGTTTTGTCAAAAAAGTAGATTGTACAAAGGATATTTGCCAGTGACGAGATGTGACGAGAACGAAACATTCGACACATTGAGTTCCCTTTATCCAGTACATTAAGACGACTAGAAGAAAAACATTGCGAGATGCAAGTATTTTGTTTATTCTCATCAGTCGATCACATAAAACATTCCGTTATATAGGTTAAGCGCTTAGCAACAAAACAATGAAATGAACGAACATCACAAGGGAGTAGTCATGGTTCACTGCCACGGTGACGAAATTGATTGCGTCAGCACCTTTTACCAACAAAGGGCCGATGCGTGATGTTTGATCAACAATGCCTCAGAGAACGCCACCAGCCTAGAGTTGCGGTTGGACAATAGGACCATGAACGACGTGACAGGGTCAATCACATGACCTGTTGCGATTAAGTGTTTCGCGATCGAAGACGCCGGGTTTCTGTTCGAGTGTTGGCATACTGACCCACGTTGACTCATTGTTTGCACTAACCACTTGGGGATGTGCTCCGCCTTCCTCTGCCATAAGTTTCGGTCAATTCTGCCAATGTATGAGTCACCGCAACTGCAAGTGAACTGGTAGATAACATGAGAGGCAGAGTTTTCCGAGAAAGAACGATCGGGGCAGTGGAGATTCATCCTGCGGATGGAAAGCAGCAAGCGCCATTCCGCTGCGGGATATGCGCGATCAATGGCTGACTTCAACTTTCGACTTACATCAGTGATATTGTGGTCATCTGTGTAAGGAAGGCTGATAAAAATCTACTTCTTCGGCACTGATTGTGGTTGGGAGTAGCCGCTCGTTCTTTGCAATGGATTTCAACAAATTTGGCCGGATATCCATTTGCCAGCAGAACACTCTTAAAAAAGTCCTCTTCAGACTTTAGATGATCGGCTGTGCATACTTTCCTTGCTCGGTGAAAAATGGTTCGCACTAAACGACGTTTGTAAGCCGCGGGCGCGAATGAAGAGAATTGTAGGTACTGCCCACTCCATGTGGCTTTCCGATAAACAGACCTACTGAGTGTGCCGTCTAAACGCCTAGAAAAAAGGACGTCTAAGAATGGTAGTGAGTTATCTAGTTCTTGTTCATGAGCGACATGGAGATTTCGATGAGTGGAGTTAAACTGATGTAGAGGAGTAATAAAATGATCAAAATCGGTAAATATTAGAATGTCATCCACATAAAGTAAAGAAGGGTCAATATAATCTGATAATCCATCTTCTTCACTCCAAGAAAATTATTAGCCAATGTTGGGTTCAACGTGCCGCCCATTGCTACACCATCATCTTGCTTATAGGCACATCCATCGAACTCAAACGGAATGTTTTTCGTACACATAAGAATTAATTCTTTAAGGTAGTCAACAGAAATAGGTAAGGAAATATTATAAATCAAAATAAACTTACATAACTAACCAACTGTTTCATGTAATGGAACGTTTGTGAATAGTGAGTCAACGTCAATTGAATACATCTTTGTGTGGAACTCACTGAAATGTTCTCCAAAATATCATATAACTTGAAAGAATCTTTCAAAGAACGGGAGCTGAGGGTTTTACAGATGGGATCAAGGAACTGAACTAGCCATCGAGCAACGTTTTGGAAAGCTGAATCATCCATGGTGAGGATAGGTCTCAGGGGACATCGAGTTTGTGTAATTTGGGTGATCCTCTCATTCTTAGTATACGGGTCCCAATTGGTTTCAACTGTCTATACTCCCGCTCACTTATATATCCATGCAACAGAAGAATTTGCAGCTTCCTCGATATTTGTTTTCCACTAGAATGTTATTATCTGGTGTACGGTCAACTTTGAACTTTCTATCATTTGCCGGTGCACATTTTCATCACATGAGCGCTCGCAATGTATGTCTTCTAGCCGTCTTGACGAAACATTCGTCTACCGATTCATTTTGAAAGAGATAATGGAAACTTTAGCGGACTCCGAAATATACAATGAATTGTATATGGTGTTCACGTTATTTTGACCAAATCTCTGAATACGTAATAGTGACAAGTGTAGATTAAGTTTTATGGATAACTACGTCCAGTGGTGTCAGTGAAGTTTTTTCTTGGGTTATATAAACTCAACTCGTTAAACAGTGTTAATTGGTCATAGGTACTCCCTTGATTTATCCTCACATGATGACTAGTTTACGTAATTGTTAGAATACTTGAATGTCCGTTCACGACAACCAGAAACAGATTTTGTATTGTGTTTGAAGTCAGGTGGTGTAAAGTGTGTGAGCGAGGTAGTAAACAGCTACCTTTCTTCGTCACGAATAAAATTTCCCGGTGTCTAGCTTTGGAAGGTCTGCCCCAAAACGAGACCAACAAGGGCTAGTGTCGGCTGATCAATAAACAGGTCTTGTTTTTCTCACTCAAATGAAACATTATGTAATGGTGACCAACAAGTTCGGTTCGTAATCTCCAGTTTTCCGGATCGAAACGCTTTCTTTCCGTCGGTATCTGAATGAAATATACTAGGATGAAGTCAATCATAATGGAGTGTCACAATGAGTGCTTACATCGTTAAAAAGTTTGCAATTCCGATTTTGAAGACTGTTGTAAGAACTTAACGGCCAGAAGGTACTGTTTCATACTAGTCTTGATCTGTCGGATAGAAATATCCGGAGGGCAATTCGAACCCGTGATTTCTAAATTGCGAGGAGAAACTCTCACTTATGAAGCCGTTGCTGTCCAATGAAGACAAGTTGGGAGATTTCGTTTAAATAAACTCAAGCCGATGAGCTTAAACAGAGAGGATGCAACGGATAGCAGTAGATTATTTGTCAGAATTTGCGATTCGTGTAACATTTGCGTCACAACAATGTAAACAGGGCCCCTACTTTATAAACCAGCCCTTTTAGAGGAATAAGTTTATTTTAGACAGCAGGAAATCTACCATAACTCTCACCAACTCTTGAAAATATATCGACCGGCTCAAAGTCCCATCCGGTCAGATTGTTTTACGGCCCAGGGGCGTCTAAGTTCAGTGATGACCACGTGATCTGCCCGAAACGACTGGCCACTTCAAGAAAAGTGACAGGTTTTATTACACCAGTGTCTATTACAAGCAACCTAAACGGTCGGACTAGCGGAATGCTTGGGATCGGGAAAATTGACCTATTTGTGAATGAAGGTGAAGCAAGTTCCTTGCAACAGGTTAATTGTTTTAGCCAAAAGCATTAATGGATGATAATGAGTAACCAATTACGAATGTTGACTATCGAATCAAGTAACACGTAGACACAGTTGAATATTGCCAGCTGTTCGAAATAAACCTCATGTCTCTAACATGGGTTTCGCTGTCTCTGTCAAATAAGGTGCATACTGTGTTTCTATCAATTCTCGAACATCCCATAAAAAGAAATGTGGCTTTCGTCTGTTTTCCTACGGACGGACAGATCACGTTATCAACAGGTGCCGAACAAATACTTTAACAGTATGCCCCCTCTCCGTGCAAATGATGGAACATTTAAGCGACAAGGAGACTTGTGATGCTGAGGATTTGTGACGAGAGGTTTGAGAGTGGAAGGTAAGAGACAGAAGTAAACAATCAATGAGCAGAAAAGTTCTTACATTCTATGTTTGTGTTAAGCTGTAATACATTTTGAGGTAAATGAATTGTTGGTTGAACTAGAACACAATAAGATTCATACAATCTACATTAAGCGAACATCCTCCACATTTCTTTAACGATGGAAAGAGTAAGCTAGTAGTATCATTAAAGTTGCATACGAACCTGAAAGATATAAAATAAGACTATTTTCAGTTGATATTGTGAGTGTCCTGTGTCGTTTTTGTATGTATTATCTTGTACACTGATATCCCATTTAGACTGTTGTTATAATTACTTTGTTAAACAACATCAATATATCCAAGTTAATTTGAAAGTTATTTGAAATGTCCACATTTTGAAAACCACTGTAAGAAAATACGATAAAACAGATATAATAAAGATTTTTAGGGATTGATTAACTCTTATAAAAGGCTGCAATTGATGGGTTCGAAATGATGAAAGAAGAAGGTAGTAGTAATAATAATAATAAATAATACTTTCCAAGTGACCAGCATAAAGAAGTGTTCCGTGATCGAAAACAAGAAGTTAAAATGCGTTCAAAAACTCTACCACATCAAAAGTACATGCTAAGAGTAACACACAAACCATCGTTAAGAAGTACAGAAAAACTTTAAGGAGTAAAGGGTTTTTCTTAAGAAATTCACCAGAAGAACAACGGAACTACTTGTCTTTAACTTACACTTCCATCAACAATCCACACACATGTTACGAACTTAACATTTCTGGAAGGGAATATTGGACAATCTGCAATTCCGTAATCAGTGTATTGTGCAGTATTTGGTAGATGCATATTGGCCAAAAGAATGTCGCGAATAGCTTGACGACCATAAACTATTCGAATCAATCAGAGAATGAGATCAGTGGGCTGTAGTGATCGGAAAATTAACTATGCCCACGAATCCAGAGGTAAGGGATACAAATGAAAATGACATAAAACATTATGAAACATTTTTCAAAACCTTCCAAGTTGATGATTTCATAACTATTCTCAGCATCAAACCAGCCCCAAACCAGCGCCAAACCAGAAATCGAACAAATGTTTTCATTATCTTTTTACTGGAAAGTGATGAATACTTGTTGAAAGTGTTCAGATAGTAGATACCGTAAGAATCATACGACTCAAGCAAATTCTCCATCCATCAGACCAATCTTTAATGCAATGCAGATAGTTCAAAGGAACTAATCTTGAACAACAAAATTCTTCCCACAAAAAGCAATCCACTCTCAGACTACATCCTATCACAAAAGGCTGAAAACCATAGTAGTTCACGCTTGGAAGCATGAGAGTAAAATTAACGGACTACTACGTACAATCAGGCAAGCTCATGATAGATCAGCCCAGATCAACATAGAGTAGAAGAGTTTACCTAACTCTGTGATCACAATCGAACCGACCGAAAGTTTTAAAACGTGATAGGATTAGCACAAGCGAGAGACAACCTGTACTACAGTTTTCCTGACCACATTTCTAACTCATTTATAAAAGTAACCGGTTATGTCTTTCTGCCGAAATACTGTTTCAGTGTGGTGGCATGACTACACGCTTTTGGTTTCTTCAGATATTTCAGTATTCAACTACAACCGTACAACATATTCCCCGAACACCATGATACCGGTAACTGATAAAGGAACATCTTCCCACTCCGGAGGAAAGTTATGGGGGTAAAAAGAGCGAACAATGTTTGATGCGAAATTGAACTGAGCTATTGTACACGCCTCAACATTTGAGAATTTATGAGAAGCCAGGAAGATGCCGGAAATAGCAATGGATGTGTGTAGAAAATAAAACGAAAAATACAGTGTTTTAGATAATACACAACAATGCATATTATTATTACAGTACATCTTATTAATTCCGAACCCCAGTAAATAGAAAAGTAAAACGCTAACAATTAAAACTCATAGGAGTCAATCGATCAACGAAATTTTATCCAGGTGTACTTAACAACAAGGTTAAATGACGTCAAACTTAGTGTACACACGCAAAAACAAGTGGATGGGTAAATTTACTCGGATATAAACACTAATCCCGCTGGTTTAGTATGTATCCAGGTAAACCTCAGGAATTGCACAATTCAAAAGGAAGAGCAAGATTTTCAATCGGTTTAAGGTTTGCAGTAATTGTATTGGCTTATCCGGATCGAAAGGGTAGCCCGTTTATTCTTAATCTCTGCATCACTAACCCCATGTAATATACATATAGCTAACCTAACTCATAACGCTGGACAATAGTAGTCCATGATGGATACCTGATCTAGATGCCAACGCATTGATCCTTGCTAACAAAAGCATCACTGAATGTGATTAAGAAAATATCTGTGTGCCACTTGTAGAATTGTGTTATAACGTTGACAGAACGTGTTTGACCTAGGGGGATGATAACAAAACAAAATAAACATCACACGTTAACAAACGCGGTTTACTGTCCAGAGCTGATGAAGTAACCATGATTCGTTTTAGTTCGAGAAGTTCTTACACAACTGTCATCTTGCGTCTACTTACAATTGTTCTGTTTGTCTGCAAGAAGTAGGTACCATGATGTTGTCTACTTATGGTTAGATACAGAAACTTTATGAGTTCAAAGGTTGTTACAGGAAGCAGAAAGATCTTTACTTGCGCGTTTCTGTCTCTATGGTAAAAAAGTGTGTTAGACGGTTTATAGGTGTAAAGAAAAAAGAAGTGAAACTACTTGAAAGGTGAATTCAACTAAGCTGTTGTGTGTAATCATATTGTCAACGAACGCTGAAATACACCATATCAAAATTACATCGGACATGCGCATTTAATGACCTGGTTTGCACTGATGATTGAGAAATTTGTAGAACATGTTGTCGAACAATGTGCCGAAACCCACAACCGATCCAACCGTGATCACATAGGTTGGCAGTGCGTCCCATTGTGAACAGATTCTAACCGTGAAATAGTTCTCTTTGTAGAGTAACCTGCCTGTTCCGTTACTAAGTTTCAGCAAGACCTCTTAACCGTGCCTCCTTATACAGTGGGAAGATATGTACTGATAGATAACCGTTAGTATGGACCATTTTGTAGGCAAGAATTAGGCATCCTCCAAGGTGTCTGTATTCCATTCAGAGCTGATCTAATTCTGCCAGTCTTTCTAGGTAAGGGATTTTTCTCAGACATGATTCTTCTGGTGACCCCTCTCTGATCATTTTCAAAAAGTACCAAATCGTTTTTAAGATAAAGGCCATAGGCCTGTATGTTCGTCTGCAGATGTGGGCTGGTTATGGAAGCGAACACAGTGAGAAGCGCTCCAATGTAAAAGGTGCACCAAATTCTTTCCATGTATTTCAGGGTTATTTGTGCCTTTTTAGTTATGGCAGCATAATTTGTAGACAAGCTTAAACTGTCTACCACTATGACGTTTAGGTTCCGTTCGTATGCTCACACCAACAGCTTTATTTCGCCAAGGTACTAGTCAGTATAATTTCGATGGCGAGCGCGCAAGACCTGTTCATAATGAATGGCGATCTACTTTCTATGAACCGTTAATCTGAGCAGTTCATATTGTTTTGTAAGGTTACCACATCTTTCAAGTTTCCCTTTTATTCAAACTGAGATTCGCCCCCACTATCATGGTTGAACATTAATTCTTTCCACTGATTGATTGCGGTTAATTTGAATGGTATTGACGGTGAGTGTGAAGGCAATGAAATATCAGTCAACATACAGCTGAAGGTGTGCACTTCCGGTCATTTCGAACGAGTAGAAATTTGGGTTTGATGTTTACTAATAATGTAAACCAATTGAAAGCTTTTTTTAAATGTAGGCCGCGGCCATTGTAATGATCAAAATCCCCAACTACTAGTCAGTATTTCAAGGAAATTGCCAATTCGAACTCAGTTTTGTGGTGTGAAACGAACAAATTCACAAACAACGCGGATGTGTTACATAGATGAACTCACGATTTCTGGTGGACATGTTAATTCAGTCGGTGTGAGACTGTTTGGAGACGAGCAATCATCAACAGTTTGTGTAGCTGCATTCAATTTTGTTTGTTGAATTGACCTCAAAGATGCATATGCAGTGCTGCAATGGGATAAAAAAACGGAAAGTGAAAATAGGAAAGTTTTAACTTGGAGGCAAAAGATGTCTATGGTCAGGACTAAACGATAACTAACCGCTAAACCTGATTTTTCCCCCATAACTGTTGTATCCATGAGAAAATGAAAGCAAGAAATTTGAATTATGAGTTAACTGAGTAGTGAAAATCACAAAAAGTAACAGTGTACCTGAACTGAGTCTACATAATGACTTCTCCGTTATTTCCGAATATCAGACTGAAGTGTTCGCACTTAGCGGCCTCAACTATTTCTGAAGTTGTTAGCGAACCTTTCTCAGTTGATGGATATAGCTTTTAGGTCATCTTCTACACATAGGATAGCCGACACGAACTGGCCTAAGGTTGCGTGCAAAATACTGTATATCGGTTGCACTCAAATATTAAAGATGAGAGATACTACTCATCTGGGACTATATTTCACAAACGTTTTGTTGAATGAAGCAAAATCTTTCTCTGCTAGAGTAATCTTCCAGAAGTAACAGAAGCTAGATTATTTCAGTATGTTCAGAAGCATACTAGGTGAGAAGCACATCAACAACCACCTTGTCTCGATTATGTTCTCACCAACGATGTTAACTTGATTTGCAAACTCAAGATCAAAAACCACTTGACTACAAAGATCACAGAAAAATTGGATTGATTCATTTGTACTAGAAAACATATTTCCCAAAATATGGGTCTACAATTCCTTCAGTGCATAGGACAAGACTGTAATACTCCAAATAACAACGTTTTAGGCCCAAATCAAATTGGAGGACCTACTGGCTCACAAGCTATCTGGTCCGAACCCGGTATTTTCTGTCGTCCTGAAAAGTTGTACAACGAAATTTTCGAAGGTAACTATGGTACTATTTAATTAATTCTCTTAAATTACTTGTCCACCAAACGCCTGAAACTAGATCATTCTCATGTCTATCTTCAAAAACAAATGGAATAACACACAACGAACTTCTGAACATCGCTGTTTTAATCTTTCTCTGAAGTAATGAATAACCTACTGGGTAACTCTACCCGAGAAGATGACAGACCTCAAACTGGCTACCAAGTTACAGCTCGGGTTTTGTGATTTATAAAACTGTAGCTTGCTTTTGCCGACGTAACACTAATTGCCGATGTGGTATATCTCGATTTTTTGCAGAGTTTCTTATTGGGTTCATCACTCCATTCCTCTACGGAAGCTCAAAAGTTTAGTCTCGCTCTGCGATCACTCAGATGGCTTGAACATGTTCTTAATGAACATATGTTTAATGTGAGGTGAAGTTATCAAGCAGGTTCCACGCCAAAAGCAATTTTCCGTAAGAATCAGTATTAGGATCTCTGTTGCTCTTTTGTTTCATTGTTGAACTACTAAACATCGCTGAATTAAGACGCAGATGTACGCCGAGGGAACAAAATTTTGAGAAGGCAAAGAGCGTGCGGAATCTGTGGAAACTACAGGACGATTTGAATCGTCTAAAGTTGCTTAAAAAGAAACCTGGAGTTTGATGTCAACAAGTGCAGTCACGCAAATTCGGCGTCAACATTGTGCTGACTACTGTGGTGACGACATTAAACAGGTCGTCTCAGCATACAAGCAAGACTAGGCGACCTCGGTGACTTACAATGGAAGTCTGAATACAAAGTGTGCAGCCACACTTAAAATAGACAAATGACATTGAATCACTTGTGAAGAAAGTATGGCGTCCTTCACCGGCAGTTTTTCCAACCTGTCCACACATTAAACTGTTCTGACGTCTTTACTCTAGAAAAATTCTGCACTTACTGGATGTGTTTACAGAAGGGTCGTAAACAGAGTTCTTGAATCTATGAAAGTCCTTTAATCAGATGGACTACCGAACTCAGAATAATCGTCAATGCACTACGAAACTTAAGTATCACTCATGAAGTACTTCACAACCCACATCAACACTGATATATCTCATTCAATTGGGTAAAGAAGGAAGCCTGGGGATCACTTGCTGAAAGCAGACCGTGGAATGACCAAGGCAGCATGTAGACAGAACTAACATTCTCAAAGACCTTGAAGGTAGAAACGTCTTCGGGTTTGTCCTTACTTTCCACGTACAAGTCTGTCGTGAAGGCCACAGGAGTAGGGAACTCACGAACGCGCCAGGTGTACGAAGTTTCTGGACAATTTTGGTTGTTTGCTTTTATTTTGTTTGCACTTTTTCCAAATTTTTCTGAAGTTCTAAATGCACGCACATATTCATGAATACTTTGATCTTATTCTGGGTAGTTACTATGGTGAAACAGTTCTTAGAAGATAGAAACACTGACGGCACAAATAGAAAGAAAGTCCCAGTGGCGATTAACTATGACCAGTTAACCACTGTTACCAAATAGGTGAGGAGGCTATTGATTCGAAAAGTGGGTAAATATCTATTTTTAGACATATCATCAAATGTGATATGCTTCCATGTTATATACTTTCAACTGATATTATCTCTATCCCTCTCTTTAAACAACAGCCTTTCGGTTGAATCAGTTAATTGCAAAGTAAATTGTAATGAGCTACATTTTGCAGATGTGAACACAGCAGGTAATTCCATGGGATTTTATCGTTATTCGCTGTGCTGGTGTATCTGAAAACCGGGTGGACAGCTGTTGCACTACTACAATGCAATGATGCGTAATTCCTATGAAGATAACCATTTTTTACTAACAGATAAAAGACCAAATTACTCTATTTGACTTAGACGAAAGTTCAAATTTTCCACCTGTTTAACAAATAAGAAATGTTAATACTTAATTCACCAGTCATATGAGGGCAAAATAATTTACAAACAGCCGATGCGTCTTCAGTCGAACCGTCATCAAAAGAATTGTGTGAACTGCCAGCCCAGGGTTGGGATTAACAGTCTTTGTTACACTTCAGTCTCGTTGATGAATGATTGCGTACCCGCAGTTAGTCAACATGCGCCTCCTTATAGGTGTGTTTACTCGTTTATACAACCGAGCCGATTCAAAGCAGAATCACGATCACAGTTACAAGAGATCGTTCCAGGTTTATACTCCAAAACAGGTATGAAGGCTAGGGCTCAGTGGTAGTCGTTTTTACTTTTCTGGACCTTCACTACTGATTCAAACCATGCTCAGTTGGTTCAATGAAGACAGTAACTTCAACCTAACTGAGAAGTCCTGATCACGGGGTTACCGATTGGATAGAACAGAGTGATTCTGTTCATTCTCCTTTCGAAATGATCGGGCAAGCTGAACACTATTCATACAAGGTTGTGGTTGAGCGTTTGGATTTGATTATTCGGTCATGTCTATTGTGAGGTTGCTGGCGTGGTGGTTAACACGCTAGTCTCACAAGCACGAGGGTCAGAGTGCAAACTCCGACCCGGACAAGGATATGCACTACTGATGAGCTCTAATAAGAGCGAAACTCGAGTCTAGTGCTTCCTTTCGAAGTGGGCTAGCCGAAAGGCGTATCTGAATGCGAACGCCGTGATCTAGTGTGGGTGGTGTTCAATTTTGAAAAAATTATAACAGCCTAACGACTGCATTGGTACCACACCTCACAGATAGTTTGCCTAGGTTTTCTTCCTCCTTTTGTTTTTATTCTCCGACCTGTTATTGTCAGGCCGGTTACGTTGAGAGAACCACAAGACAACTATCGGAAAGGATTCGTGAACACCTCCAGAAATGGCTTCCGAACGGTTCGAGAAAGCCCATTTTCAGAGCAATCGGTTCTCATCTAATTGACACTGGTCATCAAATTCAGCCGACTGAAACCTTCCGAGTCATCTACAAGGTGCTTCAAGCTCATTCCAGAGCTGTCAGAGTGCGACCATTATTAGCGGCTGAGACAATTGTCATCAAACTCTACAACTCTTGCCTGTATGCCCAAAAACAGCTCGTGCAAAACCTACTTCTCCCTTAGCTAACTATTCCACAGCCACCTGAAATCCAAGCAGGCGTGAACCACTTCACGCTGCGGAATGCATGTCTCATGGCAGGCACGAGTGATAATGCCACACATTCACTAGCACTCCCAACACCCTCCAGTAGACTGTGATTCGCCCCATGTCTATGATTCTAATGACCTATTTGACATGCTCTAATTTTTCATATCTAAAGTGCATGTATCCTATGTAATTGTAAAAAGCCCGATGATAATTACCGAAAACAGGTGTTCGCATAACCGACTTCTTACGGATTGCACATGTCTTTTCTTAGAAACAACCACTCATTACAACCTCTAACATACACTCGATACTATAACAAAAACTGGGAAAAAAATACGAAAGACAGCACAATTGAAAAAGCACATGAACCGAACATCGATTGATGCCAGAACAAAACATTGTCAAAACAAATTCAAGTCGACTGGATAACTGTCGATTTTGTGGTCGGCACAGCGTGGGGACATCTGCTGTCAAGTTTCTGCTCACTGTTACATCATTGGGACATTCCATTCAATCTTCCATGTTCGGCGATCGTAGCCAATGGGTAGTTGTTTGTGTGCATGGCTTAGCCATGTGGCTGAACAGCAGTTCTGAGGACATTCGGACATGGAGACGCACACTAGTGTGCACCTCACAAATACGCCGACATTTATTTTGGGCTGATAGTGCGATTTGCTAATTGGATGACATGGTTCGGGCGCCATACAGCACGAACGAAACAAAGCAGGACAACACAGCGTGCGTGGTATGAAGAACACACAACTGCCAACCTGATACCACAGCCACCAGTATTTCTGGCATGCGCAAAGACGTAATCGGGACCAGTAATCGAATCGGATCGATCTGACGACGAGTTGCCCGTGCGAAACAGTTATGAGACAGCGAGAAAGATATATGTGTGAACAGTACGACAAATGTATCGCCCTGTATGTTTGATCGTGGGAACAAGTCTCGTGGATTAGACATCACGCACCAGCCCCAGTCAGAGTGTAACATGGGATTAGATAGTGCATTGTCTGTTGGATAGACACAACTTTGTGCTGATTATGACCAGGCGGGTGCGAACGTTTATTCTTGCAAAATTTAACACTGTAGTCCGTAAGCAAGATCTCCCCTAACTGTTCCATTAAGATGGTGATGAAGAGTGCGATATTTCAACTAGCAAGTCTATTAATACCAGCCGAAGAATATATGTGTCCGTTTATCAGACTTAGAATTATTGTTCATAACTAGCTAACGGGTGAAATAAAACATGATGTTTTATGTGATAAGTTTGTACTTTGGGGATGCAAGGTAAAAGGGTGTTGATCCACTTAGAACGAGATTATTCAAGGCGCAATGTTTACTAAAGACTTCTCTGTGATTATGTAGCTTTCTATGTTAAGCTCCAGCGTGTAACCATACTTCTTAGTAGGTACCGATCGTGTTTTTGGTTAGAGGTTATCGTACTTTTAGCAGTCAGTTATTCTTTCCATCTCACCTAGAGACGATCAAATTACCGTGAGTCCGGCCCTTATTTTCGTCGTTCAGACTCCGAACCCACTGTTAATGTCAATTTACTATGTTAGCAGACCTATCGATCGCAGACGAGCAAATTGAAACGTATCTGTCCATATCCCATAAGGAAGCATCAGTGAATTGTTGCAGACCTGTGCCCACAAAACAAATAAAACGCATTGTGTGTGTGTTGTTCAACTAAGTGAGCCTAGTGCATAGATACATTTGGAAAAATATGATTGGAAAAGACTACTAAAAGATAACTATAGACTCTAGAGTAATAACCGTACACAACCCAGTATGATGAGAGGCTAACACTTGTAGTGGGAATCCAAAAGAAACTATCATTAAAAATTAGATTGTAGTGTTCACGGCTTGAGGTACACCGAGCATAATTACACTTCGAAACGCAACTAACAGTGAAGAGGTTTCATTTGTTTGAGGACGATTGACAAAGGTGGCGAAATTTCCTGAAAAACATTAGTTGAAAGTTAAACATAGCATATTATCTAGATACGGTTTTTATTTTTTGTACAGAAGGAACTAAAAATATTGATGGCAGTTTGTCTAGAAAAGACCCAATTGTTTATCCCCGGGTAAAAAACCGACCCCAAAATTCTTTAGATATTACAAAGTCTTACTTCTTGATCATATAACTTGGCTAAATCCTTTTGCTAATGTCTCGTTTGATATTCATAATTTATTTCCCTTCGTTTATCGATTGAAAGACCTAGTGACTCTTCTTCGATCAGTATGAGCTCCATGTTATGGTGTCGGCCACATTAATGAAAGCACTGCAGAGTCAGCCGTAGACTTTGTCACTTGTTCAAGCATTTTTTCTTCATTTCAAGTGTGCTAGTCATTTGTTCGTACCAATTCATATTCACTACTATCATTTTCATCAAAATCACCAACTTTATGTTGGTGATTTTTACTGTAGTTTAATTGATTTACAACGATATGAAAAACTATACGGTTTAGTTTGCAAATAACAGAATAGTGCGATCGGTATCTTGAAGCTCTTATGTTCAAATTCACGTACTCAACATCAAGGTGTTTGCACTTTTCGGTCAAACCAACGAGTTGCTAGAAAGGATGAAGAGTCATCATCGACACAGATGCCTTGCGTATTTCACAGTCTTACTTCATTAATTGCCTTTGCATTGAAGATAACCAAGCCATACAACAACACTGACGTTACTAAGCATGACTAGCGGCCATTTCCTCTGACGCTTTAAGTCACAGACCAGGTGAGCCGACGGAACACTAATCCGGGAGATTAGCATTATTTAGCGGCCACTCTCAGTTCTCTTTGTCCAGTAATCAGTTGCACATCTCGTAATTTACACCAGTGGGCTAAGGTCTTTAGTAAGATGACATGGTAAAGTATACGATGACCTGATATTCTCAATATATGGCCTAGTCAACCACATAAACGGATACTAAGGGTTTAGGCAAATGATCCTGGCTGAGCGCAACAACCAAAAACCTGTCTACTAACTTATCGGTTGTTCGCCTGCTGATGATCTTCGATACATGTGGGTGTAAGAAAGTATTGATCAGAAAAGACTCAAACTTCAACGTTCAGGTTTCACCACGGCAAAGTGAAACTGTCTTAATTTTAGAACTGTAGGTATGATATTCAAACAAATGTCAGGCAAATTTTTGACGCTTCGAGTTAAGACACTGTGACAACGTTAGAAATACGAACTGTTTCCAGTTCACATGCTCTTATTGGTCGAGGTGCAACACCCTAATGAACAAAAAGATCAATAATCATCAAATCTCCATGGCACAGCCTAATTCTAACGTTTTGTCACAGTCTTCGAGTTGAATTTGACGCTGCAAAACGCATTTCTGCGCACTCAATAAAACAGACTTCAAGATATCCGCACCAAATTTTATACCAATGAAGTCAAACAGTTTGGGCGTCGTGTTGAACATGTTATTGATAAATGGATTGAGAATAACACAACGTTATGAGCAAGTTGTAATACTCTACGTAGAAACGTAGAGTATTACAACTTGCTCATAACGTTGTGTTATTCACAATACATTTATCGAAAACAGACTTTACCACCCAACAGTATAATAACCCCACAAAAATCCTCACATTGTAAGTTTTTACTAAGATCATTTCCAATAGGAGTAAAGTACAATTCATAAATTTGCTGGCGGTATGCAGTTCAGTTCAGAAAATAAATTACTCCATACCCCATAGACGACTGCAACAACCTAAAAACTATGAGTTATTCAATTGTACAGCCAAAGACGTAATTGTTTTCGACAATGCCAGCTTAACGATCACCAATCGCAGTGTTGTAGAACGCGCCCCCCAAAACACGTGTTAACAGATTAAATATCCACTCACTCAAGGTGCACAAAGTATTATCATGTTGCTGTTGAAGTAGATGTTATCGGATGTAAGATAAATGAACATGTGCCTTTTAAGATAATTCAACTACACTTTTGGGTGGTCCATGTGCTTATGCCATTGTCGTCAGTTTCTGTTCAGCAGATTAACCTTTCAAAGGAACATTGATCTAGCCGACACACAATACCTAAGTCTGAAAAGAAACTGTGCATGCAAGAAAACTGAAACCTGGTCCGTAATAAAACTGACTACAATTTTTTAATGTGTTGAACCTGCTCCAAAATGATTAGAAGTTTCTACTGCTAGGACTCACTTGCCGACAATCTCCATCACCAAACGGACATATGCGATTCGGTTGTAGGATTTTGATTATAACTGAGTATTCGGAAATCATATAAACTGAATACGTCTCGCCAACATTGCGCTTGTGTTTATAGGTATGGGACTGCATAGTTTTCTAACATACACTGAGTAGGGATGCAAGCGAATAAAACTGTTACAATAAAACTGTTTCATAATGCTCATTTGTTCAAACCAACATTGCTCCACTTGGACGAGCTTGGTACCCGTTTGGATTCCTCGGAAAGAAACTGTCATCAGAGTGTTGGAACTACCGGTTTACCATTTTCCCAGTTTTACCCTCCAAAGGAGGTAGCTAAGAGAGATTACCTTGTGTTGAACTAGTGTACCACGTGATTAGACGATTGGGAGCCGTGTTGTAACCTCCCCAGTGTCTTTCAAGCTCTTTCCACTCGGTCGTCGATTCTGTGGGTCTAATTTGTTATGACTAAGTTAGGATAAATGATGTAACCCGGTCTGGATAAACGCAAATATACGAAAATTGAAGCAATCTACTGTATCCTGATGCACAATTTCCAAACACAATGGATGCGATTGTCTTCGTCTGTGCTGGAACTCATTTTTGGTTATTTGATTTCAGTCAATCCGAGTTAGTAATGTGAGGTATCCTGGATGTAAGTAATAATCATGTTTTCGTTTTCGACTATTCAAATTCCGTCATGTCGGAGCTTCTTAAATCATAATTTTAGAAAAATGTTATTAAAAATGCAAGCCTGTTAAAAGGAGAAATACGGAGTTCTTGCACACTCACTTTGAACAACCAGTGGGTGGATCAACGCTTACAGACAATGGTCTTTGAACATCCGTTTGGCTTGAACCAGAGAAACTTCTGCACCCAACCCAAAAAGTATTTGGCGAGCTGACTGAACTAGGACGGTTTGATACTGTCAATCCAGCCGCTTCAGACACTTGGGATGAAAACTTGCTAGTTGAAATCACCGGTCTTTCCGAGATACCAGATCGGATGCGACTGCTAACAGTTCCCGCTGTCGGTGCAATAGGTGGAGTTGAAGGAGATGATGGTAGCCCAAGACTTGATCTTCGAAATTCCATCAGCTGGGGAAGAATAACCAAAAAATAGTGAAGAGTTAAGCTGAGTATGTTCATCTGTAGAGAAAAATTAGGAGTTTCAGTTTGTACCAGGGATTTACGTAGCGTTTTGACGTACCGTAATGAACGTTGGTAAACATTAAAACAAAATTTGCCTATTGAATTAAGTGGTGTTATTGAGACTTACTATGGAAGCAAAAGGATTTTAAATTTCGCTTAAAATATTGAAATGCATACATCTGAATCAGCTTCTACTTCAAGAACACTTTTTTTGATAAAACTGTCCCGTAGATCATGATGATGATGGTGATGATGATGAACAAGACGATAGGCATCTCTGGTTACTTCGAAAAATGATGGATTTCTACATCCTCTTGTCTTTCTGTGTGAATCTACGGCACTCTGTTATTGAAATCCGGAGTATAAAACGTTTCTGAAACCATAACAGTCAAAGATTATATCAGATCGTTTGCTGTCCACTACTACTTTATCCTATCTTAAAATCTCTTAAGCGGGTATACCTTTGTCATAAAAAAGTGACTAACATCATTAATTCTCCAAACATAAGTGCACAAATATCGGTGATAATTTCGAACCGTTTGAAAAAGAGTTTGAGAAACACCTTTTGTGAATTAGAACCAGTGCGATAGAATACAGGAACTGATGAACAGTTCAGTAGACTTATATAAATCATCAGATATTTGATTTTATTAACTACAGTGGACAGATGTTTCAACCATCCTGACCTGAAGGTAAGAAATTAAGTAAAGTGAGGCTACTAACAAATATTCACTAATTGAAATTATACAGAAGCATATGACCGTTTTCGTGGTGGTTGCCGCTCAAAAATGACGATGACAATCCTGTGTTTCCGGCAAATTTTAACTTTGAAACACGTATCACTTAAATCACATTATACTGTAAGCTAGTAATATCATCCAGGAGTCTGAGGTACAGCGACTTTCTGCATTGTTCCACCTCACTGGCTGATAGACTTTATCAGATCTGAGATAAATGGTACACTGGCTTTGCAAATGAATTATTATCTACAAGAAACTGGGTAATTAATTACGGGGTCATTGTGCTTCATTTATGCATCGAAAGAGTGGAAGAGCTGGCAACAAAACCAGCAATCCAACCACCCTTGAACATTGCATGGAATAAAACGCGACGTTTGCTAGAATTAGAAATCAGCTAGCGGGATTTAGGTTAAAGAAGTATATAACAAAAGAACTTGGTGGTTACATATTTATTCTTAGTACGTAATTCATAAAAATCGTTTTCACCATACTTGACTTATTACACTTATATAATGAATAAGAACTGTGGAAGTGATTGCGTTTTAAGATGCACCAGGAATATTTGATAGTTATTCAAACGTCGGAACGTTGGAACAAACAAACTCAGATGATTCACAAAATAAGCACACTGTCAAGTAAGGGACGTAAAATTCGTATTGCAAAACTGATTACGGTCAGATAACCGTGTTCTACTAAGTCATCTGAATTTGTTATCTCAATCCGAGAAAAATAGCTCTAATTTGACGTCAGCATATCGAAACCTGAAGTACACGATCTCGGAAACAGTATTTATAGCTGAATAGTAGAGTAAGTTAGCAGATTTTTCTGTGATTGGGAAATGTATCAACTAAAAACTAACCAGGCTAGTTCTTTCAACTTGTGAAAGATTGTCGAAGAAAAGATAACGGATCCAAAACTCAAATAAACCATTTCTAGATGCAAATATGAACCCGGAGTCCATAGGCCTCTTTAATTGTTCCTATGGATGTGTCGATATGGACGTATTGTTGGCAAACACGATGAAGATGCCTACCTTCTGGCGTTCGGCATAGGTTTACGTTCTCTCTAGAAACTCTGTTGCCGAGAAGCTATCAAATTATCACGTAATTGAGATTGTGATTATGTGATCCTGTATGCACACCAGGGGTTGCTTAGTTTCTAGTGTTGACAAATAAAGTGGACACTTCCGTTCGTAGTTGCCACAAACTAAATCATGCAGCAGACATGAACATAGTGTTGATACCCTTGAGGGAAGAAAGGATTTTCAAGCAACAACAACTTGAAACCCGAACTATCTGTAAGGAAAAAGTCATTGACTAATATTTACATCTTCTTCTACTTAATCGTCAAAAACATAGACTCCAGTTACCTCAATCCGGTTAAGATGATCAGACACAAATTCGAAACGGCGACCGTATTATTTCAAAATAAACTTTTATTCATCACTCACACTAATTCCTTCATTTGAGACAGTGTTCATACAGCAAGTTATTTTGTGATTGCAAGCTTCACACTTTTAAGTCTCGTCCGACTTGTTTTTTTAACCTATCCATCTACACTAACTCTAAATTATCCACTCATGAAAATTCATTTACTCAATTTGTAAAAAAGGATAGTCCTAAGTGATTAGACCATGTACTGATGCCAACTGACCGCATATCACACCTAGCACCCGTTGTCAACATGGCTAGTTGTCAAAGTGCGCTGAGAAGGGTAAAAAACAAAACAAAATAAATCACAATCGTCACCGTCCACCCTACAAAATGTATGGTATGTACACAGTGTATGAGTAAATAACTGCTGGTCATATTCCATGAAATAACAATTGCAAATCTCCGGCTGAATTATTCGCAAAATATGCGACCAGTGAAGTGGAGAGTAATGAAGGACACAAAGGACTGTCTTGCAGACGGCACGTATAGCTTAACGCTTGCATGAAAAACATTTCGATATTGAAGGGGTCGTTGTAAATAGATAAATTTTCATGGGATCAAACCCGATACTTCTTACATTTTCTGTCACCAAACAACGATTGTTTATAGTTGTTTGTTATTTGCACGGTTTGGAAAACAGGTATGCACCAGAACAAATTACAGTCAATAATGATGACGAAGACAATAATGATTAATCTATTCGACGTGATCACAGTAACTAAGAAGAATCACTTTCGTGCAACTAATTCCGAGAATCAGTCAATTCTGAAGATGTACATTTGTCTGTTTACAGAATGCTGTGGGACAGGTGAACAGTAAGTAAATTGTTTTCGTAGAAAATAATTTGTAAACACGCTTTCTTTGTAAGTAGTTGCTGGGTTAACAAGCAAATAACCACATAACCTTGAAAAGTGTGCAAATGTACGTAGTTGGTAGTGCTAGAAATTTTACATTTCTGAAAGCAACAATAGAATTGACAGAGGCAAGAAATAATCGGTCGTGAATGGAGGTCACCGAACCATAGAAACGGGCAGTAATAACGCTAAGGGTAGCAAAATGAGCGGAAAGTAGTGTATATCCTAACAAGATTTTTATTGGCCAATTTGTAACTTCAATAACAAGTGTCACATGTTTCACATTAACATAGTATTCCATTTGTAAAACCTCATCGAGGTCTGACCCATGTCTTGTTGGTTTCAACGACACAGTAAAAAGAAACTAAGTTGTCTGTTCGTTTACAGATGGAATTGACGTGAACGCAAGTGATTTCAAGTAGAAACAAACTGCAACGAAAGAAAATGGCATATGTCTTTACTCCGATTGTGTAACATGCGTACAGCTTGACTAGCATCAGGCGATACACACATTAGAGGGGAATTTTCGGACAAACTTTTTAGCTTGGAGATCAAATAATTCCTTTTTATTAATAATGTTTCATGCTACTAATACCAACGTATTACTAACTACAAAAAAGCAAGTTGTGACTCCAACTACAGGCTATACAAACACAATATTATTGGAGGATTTATTGAAGATTTGGTTATTGTGAGTTGATTATACCTCCCAGTTAATGACGGTTGTAATAGTCAGATAGAGTTTTCAACCAAAACTATTCGAAAAATAAACCATATTTAAGTCGACCTACTGTCAGAACTCCTTAGAAAAGCAAATCCCTGTTATCAGTAAATCTCCCAATACTTGTCGGTGATCAATAGATCGTTTAACAAGTTCAGTGATTTTAAACTGACTGAGAAACCCCAATCGTAGGGGTCTTCATTTTGACTTAACAGAACAATCATCATACAATGTGAGCATTACTCAAATGTGATTATTCCTGAGCCTTTGCTCCCACAACTTGGTCGTGCTTAATGTGAGGTCAATGACGCTGTGACGAACACACTCATATTACAAGAAGATAGTATGTAGTTAAAATCCCGGTTACAGCACAAGAATGCAGTAACGATGAAATGGTGATTATGAAAATCCCCTTCTCATCCCATGACCCCATGTTAGCCGAATGTGTGCGAAATAGTGGTTATCCTGACTAAATGTTCTTTACCCAGTAAAATCAATAAAGAACAAAACAAGTAGCATTGGATTGTGTAGACTTGTGCCTGTATATGGAGAACCATGAACACAGTTCTTCATAGTGCTGCACTGTTAATCAAGGTCACTGGAGTTGTAGCATAACCGCTACACCGTACGCATTAACAAAAAAGATAAACGTGAGTGGTACTGATAATACATATTTGTAATTGAATTACTGTTTATCACAGAGGAGCAAAGCCCATGTGGTTTGAAACTTCACTATTATGGTTCTGCTCGTTTTTGATGTGAAACGGTAGATAAACTAAAGCCATCCTATCTAGTCATATATCTCTTCAATTAAAACATCTTTGAACAATGATTCAACAACAGCACTGTACAGGCTGTTAATAGAAGCTGTAATCGTAATGGTAGGAATCACAACTTGCCACGGATGTAATAAACCTGTTTACAGCCGTCGACTGCAAAAACTTTCCAAAATGACCACTACTTTGTAATACGCGAACCCAACCAACTAAGGATGGATAGCAAGTCTAGAGGACGGAATTTTTATCTGCCTGGCCATTAACTTACGAACAGAACCCAATACCCACCTGGCTAGTGATATTGCTTGTGGTACGCTGTCTGAATACTAAAAACCACCTCATACGAAACAAGCCACTTCATTAAGTTTTAACTACAGAGTCTCATTGAAGTAGTGTATGATAATCAACGACGGAGGTGAGCTTTACAACGCGCATTGATATCAATAGTAATAGCTCCCGTTCGGGAGATAGATATCACTTGACAGCAACCAAAATCGAATACTTATTTGTGTGGAAGATTTGAACCTGAAAATGAACAACAGAAGGCTGATCGTCTGATATGAGATGGTCAGTGGTGTAAATAAATATGTTCCACATTGTTGTACTTCAGTTTGGAATGAGGCATAATTTCCTGGTCAACTATTTGCTGATAATATGATAGTGGCAAGACAGTGGGCAATTTTAAATATGGTCTCGGAAAACTCTGCTCGACAGATTCAAACTGATGAAATATGTCGAGAGAGGGTGCATGGTAGTGTTTAAAGTAAGATAAGAAACTCAGACATTACTTCAAATTTGGATTAACGCAGCAGTAACTACTATACGTTTTTTACAAGATGGACCGTTTCCACTTGACTGGTGGAAATCACACCTACAAAAATAGTACAACAGCTCTCACGTTTTAGACGATGTTCGTAGTGCTGAGTTGTGGCTCACAACATACTTGTCTAAATTTATGGTTTGTTACTGTTTCGTATGGATGAGTCATAACAAGAAAGAACTCAGTGTGAGTACACATTTATGACTGAGTATGAAGGTGTCTATTGTGCATGAAAGTATTGAATCTTGTTGTCATTATGGCTAGCGAACCCTAGCTGTGCAAGTCTAGGATACAGCCAAAAACTTATCATGACCAGCAAGAACGATGCAGTGTTGAGTAGTTAAATGCCATACAAACGGAAAATGGACAGTTTTGATTTAAAGGTATAAAGTTGACACTTCTATGTCTAAATTTCGATAACCATACAAACAGTAAATTTATATGCGAGGTTAACAGACCTAGTAGACAGAGTTCCTTAAGATTTCACTGCCACGTGTCACTGGTTATCTTTGTGTTGTAGATAACCTAAGCAAATAAAATGTAATGTATGAACTGCTGAATTGTATAAATCAGCACCCTGAATGCTTTTGTTGCCAGAACCTGTGAAACTCACGGTAGAACATACTGATGACATACAGTCATCTGTACACTTCAGTAATTGGCCTAGTCAGCGGAATTGTTGATGGTTATGAATTAATATACCATGTAAATTAACTGTAACGAACTGTAATGGCACTAGCAGTCCATTTGAAAAATCCAAACTATGTTTTATTTGCAAAGTGTGTACCACCTAGTTAGTAACACAATCAACGAAACTCAGCTGAAACCTTTCTATATATGAAAACAAATTATCTGTTTGTGCTCCATCAACCGTTTTACGCACTAATTCCTTTTCTGATAGACATGTTCTAAATATAACTGGACGGACATAGGTTAGTTTACCTTGTTAGTCAAACATCTGGCCCAGTAGGTCAGGGGGAAGAACTCTTTTCAAAAAATGGTTTCCACATGTACGTATTACATCAAATGTCCGTTCACACTGACAAACATGGCCCCAGCTGCAAAACGCGCGTACAAACGAATCAGGCACATCATGCATGTGGTATGTGAGCGAAAATAACCTCATGACAGCCAAAAATATTGGAGTAACCAAAGTCAGCATGGTAAAACTAAAATTATATTAAAAACTCGGCTTTAGCAATTGTAAAATTATTTCTGAAGAGAAGTAGACAATTTGCATGTGAAATGTTTCACGTTTTTTCGTTATATACACGCCGAAGGGAAACATACAAGCCACAATGATGGCTTAAAAACAGTTAGTGTGAACAAGTATTCTACATTCTCAAGTTTCATGGCTGATAATTTGAGATAAATCCGTACAGGTATGATGACCATGTTAAATCACCGAATTACGTGAACAAACTCAGCAGTAGTCAATATGTGAAATGTAACACCGGTTCACGTATATTTTAAACATTTATACAGTTTCCATCAGGTCATAGAACGATTATATTCGGAGTTTTATCAAACGTGTTTGAAAATAAGTAGAAATTTGTAAGTTATAGACGGAACCCCAAATGCCAACTATTCATACATCCAAACACGGACTCCAGTGAAAGTGTGTTCATTATGATTACGGAAACATTTGCTTTGGTTAACAGGCTTCAGAGTAAGATGAACTTCTCAACTAGTTAGAATGAATAAATACCATAAACTCTTCTCGTTTTTCTCTCGAAATGCATTATCTAAATTCGAAGATCGGAATCCTAATTCTTGCACAGTTAACACAACGGTGGTGTGAATGCTGTTCCCTGGTGCTGATTACAACCCTATCGTACCTTCCTACTAAACCACGTGATCTCAGCAGAACTGCGAAATTCGCTGTGGGCGCTTGATTTAAGTTGGACTGCGATAAAGGTTCGTCATTTTCTTCTACTGTACTCATAGAACCTCACATACTGAATTTGGTGTACTGTGTTGTTGACGTGGTACTAGCCAAAACAACGAACCTCTTTTTTCAAGTGTGCTAGAACTTGCCAATCAGCGCAATCGGTAGACTTTGGGTAGCTACAAGCTGGCATCTCACACACCCCATCTGATCATAGCAGACGAAACCTGTTACCCCTCATTTCATTTTAGTCCAGTACTAACGAATTGTACCATCAAACATATGAATGTTGGTTTGGAAACTTGACACTGAGACTAATTCCGTCCAGGTTTGTACTACATGACGACAGTAAGTCGAATAAATTACAAGCTTTGTACACCTCCGAGAGGTGAATTTTAGGCCCATATGTGACATAGCGCGTTGAAAGGTAACAAACATATTGCACTTGGTGACTACTGCCATATTACCACTGGCAGTCAAGTTTCATTCATTTGAAATTTTTTATCATTATTCATAAACGTAAAGAACATCCAAACAACTTTCGTTTAAAAGTTGCATGCATGTTAGAATGAGCGACTACACAAATGGGCTAACGATGCTTGGATAAAACTAAAAGACAGAGTGGTTTCGTCAAAAATATTAGTGGCGAGATCTATCAAATAGAATGCGTTCTCGAGAATGGGTAGGATAAGTCTATTTGTGCCTAGATAGTATGTAGGACACTATTGTAAGTAATTCGTGTACTTTTCAAAATGTTTCATACAAAACTTGAATAATTTGATAATCATACAGTTGATAGTGTTTTCAGCACACCGTTTCTAAGAGGTTCTCAGAGGTGTTCGGAGCAAATGAACGCGTAGCTTTTGCTAGTTGCACTATTTCCACTGAACTATCTGGCTTCTTCCTTGGTGTATCTCGTCTGGTTGATACTTCACGATCGAGAATTACTGAAGAATGGAATTACGGACTTCATTTGGCCCATAGGACGAGTTCACAGTGCCAAGCACTATACATTACACATTTCTTACTCATCATCATCTTTGCTGAACAGAGCAATACATAACTGATTTGCGCAGATGCAAAACTATCATACAACCATAAAGAAATAAATCAAGCCTACTCCAAGAAAAAAGAACAGAATGGTCTTGATCCTTGAGGGCAATTATATCTATACTCACACATTTAACATCAGAACGGCTACGTACTGCAAACAAACGACCAAGTCACAAGTAGGAGTGAGACTTCGTCAGCAAGACAGCCTGTTTACGGCATTCATTGGCAACGTCACTGAGTAAAGTGATACAACAAGAGAATCTACCAGGATAGAAGTAAAGCAAAACCTATAATCTATCACTGGTTGGTGAATTTGAATGAAATGACACGACAAAAGCGATAGTTATTCAAAAAACATCGACGATCTAATAACACCATTATTGCGGAAAATCTGAGCTACCTACATTCTGGTCAGGTCAGCTGTCTGACGTACAGTAATATCTTAACTTTGAAATGCAAACATGGGACGGTGAACACTGTGATCACTGTTTAAAGGGTAAGTCCAAATCTGGTTTTAAGCAGTGTTCTGTGGCCTGGGGAGGGGATTGCACAGTGATCACTTTAGGGTTATACATATTTCTATAAGCACCATATGACTAGGTAACGCCAATCTCAGACGATCTTTTTTAGGCCTCTATATAGGTATCGATAAGACATGTTCACTCACTGCTCTTTTCACCGCATCTGCTTGATAATCCGGCGGCTTCCAACTACTTTCACTTACATCCAAGCCAATCGTCCTACGCTGCCTGATATCAGCCATATTGTTTGGCCGAGGACTGACCGAACCAAGAAGCATGCTGTTCTGTTGCCGACCTTCGAAGACAGAATGCGTCGGACTGAAACGATCAACAACGCCTGGACTGACCGGTCCAAAAGCCAGTTGATTTAGATCGGAAGAAGAAGGCACAGATCCGTCGACCGAGTTGCGTGAAATCGAGCTGTTTCCTGTTTGTTTGTCACTTGGGAGTGTGAACTGCGATTCCGTTTTCTGTGTCCACTTACCAGGAGGCGTGATTGAACTCTGTCAAGTACAGCGAGCAGATTGTTAGCATAATTGGTGAATGAACTTTGAGATTTAAGAACGTCAAAACCAAAACAGTGTCATACATTACAGCTTACCAACCGGATTGTATTTTAACGTTTTATTAGGTAAAATCCGAATGTTTTTATGAGAGTCTGGTTCTGACATTTCTAACAATATAGCCACTATTGGAAAGTGTAATCAGAACTGTAATTAACCTTTTACTGGAGCTATGATACCTCACTAATTGTGAAAGTCGAAGAAGCCATTTACTACTTCGATTCATATCCAATTAATTGACTCCACGCCAAACGTTATAATCACAGAGTAATAGCTGATTGCCCGGAGAACCTGTCTCAACTGACCAACTCATATTGCATCCCCAATTGCTAGTACATTTAAACTCGAAATGCTTGAAAAAAACTGAAAAATTACACCTTAGCCTACACCATTACCTAACCGTTCGTAAATGTTTAATGAAGAATACGATTCTTCTGCAACAGTGAAACAAGACAGTAAGTAAACAATAATATAGCCAACCTTAGCAAAAGAAGGATCAAGGTTGGAGAACAAACATCTATCAAACGGTCTGCCAACTGTCAACTGAGATGTGAGTGGATGGTCAGTCTTCAATCGTTAAATTCCTGATTGTACGCATTTAACAGTTTAGTTCAGTTTACTTCCGGCTAGGAAAAGAAGTCACACAGTTCAACATGCTGGCTATGCGTTTTGCAACGCGTGTACAATTTCCCTCCTAAAATTGTTCCCAACAAACAGACAAGTCTGAAGAATATTCTTCTTCCCCACTGTTGCAAATTCAACAATAGGGAAATAGTTAGAAAAGCGTTGTAGAAAAAAACCATAATCATCAGAAGTAACAAAGAGCGGTGCACAAACATTTTTGTCTACAAAACAGATTGTGGAATACAAGAAAAACAAACAAAGCTTTTTATATGAATATGCTATTCGAAAGTAATCTTTTAAGATGATGTTCTGTACCCGAAAACTGGGATTTTTTTGAGATCACCTGGGAATGTATAAGATAAAAATCCATAACTAAAAATAATTTCGTGTTAGCCTGTGAAGAGTAGTTTTTCCAATTTTCTTATTGTGTCATCAACTACGAGGTGAACCACTGTTTAGTTACAGTGACAGGATAGTCATGTATTTCCAGTAGTAACCAAGGTACATGAGTAGTTCCATTTATCCTATAGAATCCGCACAGTATCACCCACTAATTTTGAAGATCGATGTTTTTATGCAAGAATACGAGAAACAAACGCAATTCCCAAGTAAAATGGTTGACAATAATGAAAGAAAGAACTTGTGAACCTATGTGGGTGATCTGCAAATTTTTCCCACTGTTGAGAAGCGATAGTCCCAAGTTAACAAATGAGTTTTGTTCGTTTAACTTGAGTGGATGGTTCTATTGTACTGAATGAGTGTTAGGCTGGAATTCTAGATATGACGTGAAATCAGGCAGTGTTTGCCTCTGGTTAACTCTATCAGAGTTTCACATGTCTCTGTTGATAAATGAATGTACACAGTCGTTCACGGAGTACTACCTTCAATTGTGATGAAAACATGTTGCTCTATCGAGCACTCTCGAACGGGAGTTCGGATATACGTTCAGATAAGCGCCTCAAACTATACAAACATGGATATGCACTATTGACGAGGTCTAATGAGAGCGAAACTCGAGTCTAGTGCTTATTGTCGAAAGGGTCCGACTGGAAATTCTATGAGAATGCGACACCTGCGATCAGTTGTAGGTGATGTTCAACTTGAAACAAGGAAAAATTGTTGGTACTCTTGTGCTACACTTCCATAGGTGAGAAACTAGTACTCATGGTGGTTAGAAAAAGCGCGTTTACTTGGTGATTCGGAGATAAAGACAGCAAACTATATAGTGTACAGTACTCAGCCTGGATTACGTGTGAAGTGTTCTCCAGTTAGTTAAAGAGTCTCAGCTGCAAAATTTCACATGAGAAAGTGGAAGATTTTAATGCTGTTGAATAATCTTATTTCTCACGCAGATGCCAATTTTTACCAAATTCGGATAAGTTTCGTTCGATTGATTGATTGATTGGCTGATTAATCCAGCAGTGTATTCTCGTTCGATCTACTACTGGAATAACACGAGGTTGTACAAGCTGTTGACAAAAATGAGCCAAACTGAACCCTAGTCTAGATTTACCGAAATATTGGGCTTACCTGTAACAGGTTCAGTACGATTTTCATTTCAACTGTGATTACCAGACTCTAAAGTTGTGGTCGAACTGCCTCTAAATGGCAGAAATTGAACGCAAGGTTTTCATAGAAACATTCAAACCAAATATCGCTTCGTCAAAGTAAAAAGTATAGTGATGATCGTTGTAAGAAAACTGTCAAGGACAAAACGTTTGAGGATGATCCACATCATTAGAATGTGGCAGTTTCAGTATCATCCTATAGTTCGCTTTGGGGTGATGTTCTTTAAATTTTTTCGCAAAGAAGTTTCCTACATAATAAACGGAGCTAATTGGTGAAACTACAACTAAGGGTTGACAATAATTATTATGACGAATTATTCACCTGAAATTTGATTGGAGGTTGTTGATGGCTAGCCATCATTTGTGACCTCGTGGAGGCTTTCCGTTTTCCCAAAAAAACTTTGAGAGCAATTCGCATAACCCGTTTTGGAAATAATAGTTAGTACGTTGGAATGCCTGCCATTAGACATGTCTGTGGCTGTGTTTGCGTTTTTTTTACACATAGCATAGAGAAACGCTAGCGTGTTTAAAGAGCCCTATAGATTTTGACGCGCGGCTAGAAGCTCAGTAGGCTGCTCTGCTACCCTCGAGTTAATCCAAGAAGCTGGACTTTAGCATGTCATAGTGATGTTATTAATGACTGAGCGGAACATCACACAAGAACGTAAGTCGATATTACTCCCCAATACAAACTGACATTCCACGGTAGCGAATAAGCTCAGGTAATAGGTTTCATTCAGTATGGGTAAAGGGTGCAACACCATTGTCATGTATGTACACAGGGCATGCTCGTTAGAGTAAATACTTGTCTACCAGACCTGGGAATAACATTTCCAGATATACCGCACAATGAACAAGCTTTTGGTGTTTGTCTGTTAGGGATTTCAGTTAATCAAACAATTTGATAGTTCCGTACATCGAGAAAGACTTGTATAAAATTAGCTCGTGGTTTCTGACTATCCTGTCAAGCCTCACTATAGCACGTACTGTAACTATTGTTGACCTAAGCATTAATCATTGACCGAAGTTTTTTAGTTTCTATAAGGTTCACGTAAATCTGTGTTCACATAAAAACATGCAGTCGGTCGTTCACACAAAATATTATTGTGCCTGCTATAGAAACTCAATGGAAAACTCAACTGGAAAGTTAAAAACACAATTGATGACTGTTAAACTGCAGCGTACCAAACCTCATTCAATTGCTTCAAACTGGTAAGTTAGATTTAAAAAGGAGAGCATTGTACACTTTCACTTACACCTTTAACGAAATTTTTCGAGCAGTGTTTTACATCAGACCTGACCACGTGACAAATTGTCTGTTACCTGTTAGCCTACATTAACTGAAGCTTCTATCAGGCATTTATCTAACTCGGTAGCATCATCTTGTTTGACTTGGTGCAATCTCTTTTTTTCTAGCAACTTCACAACTTGTGATCAAAATTTTCTCACATTTCACATCTACTACATCGCGTATTTGTTCAATACACCTCTTTCTCAGTGAGTCGTCACCGTTATGTGTATGAAGGTCAACACGGACAGTGCTAATAGTTTTCCAGCAATCGTTATAATAGAATCATTAATTAATTTAAAAAACGTCTCATTTCACAAGTTCACGTTGCTGATTTGTCCATTCTTCTCATAACACACACACACACACACAAGTACCAGTGGTTATAGTTCACCACATGAGTTTATTAAACTGCTACACAAAAAATACACGTCAAATGCATCCGCTAGCAGTATATTTAGTGGTTATAACCTAATTACATTTTGTAACAAACAGTCTGACGCTGTTAGACATTTACCAACTGATTTGTGTTTGAATGCCCTTCGGAAAAAGCGATTTATACAAAACCAGTTGTGACAGGATTATGCGGTCAGTCTAAGTCCGTATGACTTCTTCAGGTCGATAGACTGTTCCAACATTATCCTCTGAATATCACATGTTTCAAGGACCAATAAGCGTCACCACACAGCAGCTAAGTAGCACCGCCAACACGTAGCCAATTGCTAAACACAAATGTAAGTCATGTGGAACAGTTTAAAAATCAAAAATGTTCCTATTTACTTCTGATGCGAGGGAGATCAATGTTTTATCCGCAAACATAATTTTTCCCAATAAACGATTGGGAAATGTTTTTAGACTTTGGGATGAACAGTAAAGAGTTCAAACACCGTAATATTATTTGGTTGATTCATACCACAAAAGCGGCCAACAAAACTACGCGTTTATAAAAGTGACTTGCATCAAATTCATCACACATCGTGTTATAAGCCGTATCCACCCGCTGATATGAATGTATACGTTATTCTGATGCTGTTTGATAACGAACATCACAGGAGAAAAAATGGTTGCTTGTTTTTTCTCTCACCTGTTTCGGTTTGATAAACAATAGTTCAAAAGTCCACATTACGACTACTATAAAATAGTTTGCTGATATCAGTTTACAGCTACTAACTTTAGTTTGCTCACCTTTGGACCTATAATCCAAATGGATCCTTTGTGTGAACGGATGATCGAACAATTTGCGTGTTATATTCAATTAGTGAAAGCTAACATGACCAGACACTGATTCATATGTCTACGTCCAAAAAGCAGTTCTCATAAATCCTGTCTGTCTCTTGATCATCCAAATTTGCGAACTACTTAAATTCCAAGCGAGTAAGTATCACTTAAGTCTTACAAACATGTACACTGTTTATGCACTTCTGACTTAAACACAACTACTTTTTTTCACTGCTAGACGATGATTCATGCATTATCAGATAATCTTGATACCAACTACGGAATTCAAATCAAATTACACAAACAGCCGCTACAAACTATCATTAGTGGTTTCTGCTCCACTTCGTTGTTTTGTTTTAAAATATATAAACTGAACAAACATATTTCAGTCTAAAATTCTTGGTTAACCAGAAAACGCGGATTAAGTGTATGCGAGTGATCGATCATCGAAATTGCTCTCAGTATTCAATCAGACAGGTTTGGTGTGCGCATCAGGTTAGCATGTCAGAGCATGTTCGACTTTCGGTGTACAACTAAGATTTTGCATTAAATTTATGACCGGTTGAGGTCACTTTCGACAAACTGTTAACCTATATAGAAGGAATGCAGGATGGATACAATGCGTTGAAGTTCGTTAAGAAAACGGTACTCATGGATAGCACATTTCAAAAAACAAAACAAAGGAGTTTTAAACACTCCTATGGAATTAGTTGACTTAAAATAATCACAGGTGAAACGATGGAGGCCTTATAATTACAGTGAAGTGGATTATCATTGCTTGCAGTCGTATTCTAGTTAACCGTAAAAACATATCAACACCATTTTGTAAATTACAAAGAGGAAACACCTAGTACGCTTACTCCTTCTGTTGGTGAGGTTGAGTAAAGCGAGATTTGGTTGGATGGTAGGGCTCTGCACGTAACAAATAGTTATTTGAAGTCGAATCATCTAGATAGATGAACAGGGATTTACGTTGCATCACCCTGATGGATGACTCGAATTACAAAAGACAGATGGTCAGGTCTCGGCATTGAGTACTTCTATAGAAAAACGCTGTCTCTCTCATAGCTAGATATACATAACGACACGTTGTATACACAGCTTTCATCCTTTCTGAACTGTTTACATTAAGCTAACTGAACTCTGAGTATTACCGGGTGTTGTCGTTTTATGAATCCTCGTTCATCAGATCATCGTCCAAACAAGAAGTAAAAATTCCCACTTGACAGATCTGCACGTAAAAGTCATTAGTATTACACGTCCAACTTGCGAATCTGCTCCCAGAACACGATGTATCTGACATATCAGACAAAATGCCTTATCGCGCCAAGCATTTTTTTTACATCCTCAATTTGGTTTTTCTGCTTGTTAGTCATCTGTTTGATAGTGTAAACCGTCTACTGCGCACACTTGTTTCACTGTAGTAAAGACCAAGGGACAGAATCGAAGATATTTCTAGATTTCAAACAAACCCTTAAATTTTTTTCGCGGTTAGGTAAGTGCTGCTCTAAGTCATACTTTGTTTGGTTGTAAGTGGGGAAAAAAGCAGATTTAACGTGCACACGTCATTGGTGCATAAACCTATGTGATGCAACCTGGCACCGATATGTTCAGCAGAACTGATATATGATACGTCACCATTGCTGATCAGCGTGAAACCCTTTCCTGAATTCCATTCTGGATATCCACTAAGGTGACAATACATGGTTTTATATGTTTTTTTTCCCAAAACTTTCAATTGTGACTAAGGTGACTGAGAAACAGATAAGTGACCACGGTGTTATAAGCTGAAACGTTTCCCTGCTCAAGCTGCACGTGCTTCAGCCTTCCTCTAAGATGGCTTGACTTGTACTGATTGAATGCGTGAGAGATTCCATGGTGATTATTATGACCAAGTATAATTCTCTCATTTGTATGTGTGCATAAATAATGTATTCTGTTAAATTGACTACGTTATCTCTTATTTCAATTCAACTGGCGGTGGTATACAGCCAATGCAGTGTGCTGTGAGTTATGAGCTTCGTTAAGAGAACCACAATTGTTCAACTGCTTTGCTCAAAATGTAGTTAATTTGGACCAGACTATCGGCATTCTTTCTATCCTCTTTGGTCACTGATGCGCGAGGTCCTGTTACTTTACAGCATACATCATCACCATATTTAACGAAGATTTACTCTGGTAAATATGCCGAGTAGATAGGAATAGCTGTTCATTAGCTCGAATCACGTGCAAGCATTTAACTGGATGTGCCAAGAAAAGTCCAGATTATGTACAATGGAGAGATTCAGAAAAAAGGAGAGTTCAGTTACTTCCCGGAAGTCTCGTCTGTAAGAAACGCAAATTGTCAAACTGATAATATCTGTCCTTATCCGGACTAACAGCATACAAAATGGTATTTCCTCAAACAACAAATACTTATGGCACAAAAGTGTTGACCGGACAAAGTTAGTTTTTGTCCGAAAGAAATAGATTAATTTTAGCCTCATAAATGCAAAATTGTAAACAGCTAGATGTTAGTTAAAAACAACGGTTCATGATGAGTGCTTATAGTATATTAAAATATTACACATTCTCTTAAATAAGATGTTGTTGCTGACTGATATGTATTCTTCAGCCATCTCTCTCTGTTGTCACCAGCGCTTAACTTCCTTTCTATCTCAAATCTGATAATGATTAAAGCTTGTTGCTAAGGTAATATAATGTTATGACTAACCATTTTCGATCAGTTTGGACAACTCAAATTCAGTTGCATGAAAAAATAACGTAGTAACTTGTTAACCCATGAGTAATGCTGTAGCTGAGCGAATGTGACTGTGAACAACTCACTCACAGATGCACGATTTTCTCATGAAAAACTATCACACAAATGTTGACGATAATTTAGCAAACTTTTGGATGGTGTTTGTAGAATTTATTCTGATAGTGGAACGTGCCGTGTGAAGATCTTTTACGGACGGTTCTTTCTACTTTAGTCTGCCGTTCTACGGTCACTATGTAACTAGATAGGATTTAGTAGTACATATATGTCGTTGATTCTAATTTCTGCAAAGGACTGCGCCCAATTCGTTCCCAAAGTATTTTAACAAAGCTGGTCGCTTTTCAAATGAAATAGAAAATGCAAAGACGTTTGCTACCTCACAGATGTCTTCCCGATAAAGAGTACTATGTAGGCAAACCACTGTAGTGGAGTTTATGTACGCTTTCTTTCATAATTTTGGCACGTACAGATTGTGTCAAATAATCAGTAGTATTTCCCAATCACATCATTTACGTTTCTACTATAGCCATGATGTGATCACGTAAGAAGCTCAAACCTGAAAATAAACCTGAGATTGTAACACCACTAGGCTTGTGAAAAATTTTTCAAAAATTACACAGGGTTAGATGAAGCCTCAATAAATAGAGAATCTGACTGGAAAAAAGTAGGTCCGTACTCAAAATGGAAAGGCCAGAAGCTATATTTAATATCTAATGATATCGAAAGAGCGCACAAAATATGGGCGAAACGTAATCGAACGATGGGCTAAATCCACCAGTAAATTTGTCAGATGATGACTGCTAGCAAAGAAACCCTAATTTCACCGAACCGATGACAATGAAAAATACCTGAAAACCCGTCAAACGTGAACTGCCTAGTTCTGAAGATTCACATTTCCTCAACAATCACTTCCTTCGCTGTGACTGTGTATAACATGAAATATGCTAATCAAAGAGGGAAAATTGTAAAACGGTTAGAAACGGTTAGACTTGCTCGTCAGCACCAGGTTGCCGTCGTAACTGATGTGTATGAATGTGTGTGTGTGCATGTGTTATGTGGTTGTTGATTTTGTTGTTTAGCTTTACAATGCCCATTGAACTTTCTTATATAAATCCACAGACTGCAATATATACGTGATGAGATGCAGCCAAATGTGTTCGAGAGATACAATGTGTAAAAAGCTGTTTCTGACTTCTCTGTTCGAAGTAGATTTCGTTCAAACAAATTCCATGACAGTCAGTCAACATTTTAAATCAAAGGAAACGCGAACATACCGAAAGACGTGAAGATTATCAGTCCGTGTAAAAAAAGATGTTCTGTAAGCGGCCGGCACTATTCCCATAATATTGGAAACAGAATTTTTCTCTCGTCATAACATACGACCTTATAATGCTCGAACAATCAGTACGCTTGCTAAAGCGCAGGGTTGTCCAGTTCTGTTTAACAACAGAAGTAGTATGAGAGCTGCAGTCAAGTTATACCTTCGCACTTTGAACTTGGTAGTCAACAATAAGACCAGTGAGAAGATAACAAACAACGCCAATTATCATAACTGATATGTAGATAGATAGGACCAGAGGACTAATGAATAAAAGTTTGATCAGTTTCACAATGACTGCTGGTTCAGATCTGTTTGTTGTTGTTGTTGTTGTTTTGCGCGTTGGTATGGAGATAAGTTACACAATAACGTTACCCGGAACATTAAGTTTTAAATGTTTTTTTACATTTGTACATCTTTCAATGTCCGTATTAAAGCATTCAGCATTGTATTGCAAGCGGTACATCTGGAGACCAATTCGTTGCACGTTTAATCAAAAACGGACTGCAGTAGATTGTAGATGTGCACCGAAAAGATAGTCAGCTGTTGTAGAACAGATTGACAATACTCATTGCGTCAACCTAAGTTTACAGGCAAGGATTGTAGAGCTCCGTGTTAAGTTTTTCAACGTGGCAAACAGATTGTGACCTAGAGGTTTTGTGCACATACAAAGGGCAATTTGTCACCACTCCCAAATCCGTCATAATCGAACATATCGTAATTTTGAGATTAATTTTGATCACCTCAGTCGATCCAGTGCATGCTGACAGCTTTGTGAGCATGCTCACTTACACTAATCTGAATGTGCTATTGAATCATGGAACTTTTATAGAATGTCTATGGATGACGTCTTCTGCGTTACGGATTGCATGTGAGACGCATACAGGCTACTAAAAGTTTTACCGGAGCTTTGTAACAACACAACCTTCACCATTGAAAAGGAAACTCAAGAAGCAAATGTCGTTTTAATAGGTCGTAATTGCAAACAAATCAGAGGATGTGTAACAGTAAGGCATTCTTAAGAAGAAAACTTGGTGGGGAAAATGTCTACCGTTCCACAACTATGTATTTATCACGTTCAAAGGTTTCCAGTTGAACGGAACAGAAAAATTGATTTCATAACGACAGAGTTACATAATTGACTAAAAACACTTGGTACGAATGACTACCACGAATAGGTCATCCATAGCAGTATACAAGCGGAACAAAGTGCCTCTTATTGGACATTGTTGAGAAGAAAAAGAAACGTATCTACTCAGCATTGTCATTCAAAGATAATACAATGGTAAAGGTGTTGGCACATCAAATAACCAGTTAAACCAACACTAATTATGGTGTTGTAAGTTCTGTTTTCAAGTTGCAAACAAAATAGTCGATATGGTGGCATGTCAGAGACAACATGCCTAATAAGGCTGTTTCATTCCTGATCTGCTTCTCTGACTACCTGCGATACAGTATAAACAGGTGGCAATACTGCGCGCTCAAGAAAAAGAATTTACGAGAAATAATTTGCTTTAAAACAACTAATAACATCAAGTGATAAGTCCATACTGAAATGATCGGCCGATCGACCGATATGCAGACCCTGAAAGGGCGTCTCATATTTTTGGATGAGTATCTACCGCCTCGTTTCGAAAGGCTGTTTGGCACATCTCGTCGACAGCCGCAACGCCCGCAATTCAATCACATTAGAGACGGTTTCATTTTGGCTTGTCAGTTAAAGTATCACAAGTTGTATCTATGAATTATATTCCTAAACCCAGTCCAAAGTATTGTTCCCAAAGTCAATCACTGAATCTGTAACAGCAGATGAGTCTTCTTGAATGCAAACGACACTCTTTCAATGTTAAGGTATGTCCCATCTTGCTTG
>JTDE01000792.1:122216-204821 GCA_014338405.1 Paragonimus skrjabini miyazakii
TCAATAAATGACTGAACAGAAACGTTATGCTTACATTTTTGATTCCGTTTGGAGTCGCAATTCAGCGTGGTCACCTGTAAAGTTTTGCGAACGTACACGACCTACACTACCAGTGTTGGCAATTCATGTTTGACTCCTGTGCGTGAATTATATTTCTCTCTGTAAGTTAAAAACCTCACAGCACTATAACGCGATTCAAACCTCTACGATCCACACTTTTTCTGAAAAGAAAATCCTTGTTTTCGCTCGTTTTCTTGAGTTTCCACTCCATAACTACCGTAAAACGCAAAGGTATTATAGGCATTCTCTAATTTATAAAGCTGCAATGATTCCAATGTTTCGACGGGACTTATAGTTTTAGAAAAAACTTCTTCGTCGCTGAGTTTTTCTCAGTCAAGCAATGCAGCCAAACTTTTAGAACACTTTAACCACTCTCCACCGACCCAGCCAGATCAGTACTGACAGCTTAAGGTCTGGCTTGTTTGTGGTGTGCGCCGTTTATCAAATCGCTCTGGTAATTTTTGATCATTTACGCCTTAGTTGTCAAGCTGCACATATCAATGTGAATGAAAGACATGTTTATGTGTAATCATAAATGACGCAATCGAACGTGAAGTCAAATACAACCAATCGCCAGTTAGTGTTATCAAGTTGGATGATGCGATTCCCATTTCACAATTTGAAACAGTTCGTTCCCTACAGGAGTTTGAACAACACTGTTAGAACACAAAAACTGGTAGATGCAAGCATTTCGTACTGACTCATCAGTACCAAATTTACAATAACATGAAACGGTGTTTTATATTGAACAATTAGGGGTGGGTAGGATGGATAGTTGATTGATTCATAATTAACAAAAATAGCGACTGTGTGGAAATGAAGAGTCAGTGAAAGTCAATAAGTAGTGCATTTCTCTCACTTGTACGTAAAACGAAATTCACAATTTGTTTAACCAGCAAGCAAATTTTGTTTGTATTGTTCCTATGTAACTAAGCCTCATAGCAGTATGTAGTTGCATCAAATTATCACGGATAGTTGTCAAAGTATTTCATATTTATGTAAAGCAATACGCTGCGGAAACCGAACGTTATACATTTTTTATGCGATTAATTATTCAATCCGCTTCATGGGATTGTACATAACTCTCTACTCCGTACACCACAACAGATTCTGGTGATAACGTGTGTCTTGGCCAGAGTATTACCGTCGTGCAGTTGACCAAATTTGCCACGGTATCTGCTTTAGATGTCTAGCAGATTGAGATACCCGCATGTCACAGAACACTGGCACGTTAACGATAAAAAACAATTACTTCAAGTCAGGAACCACTCTAGAGTCCTATGCGGGAGACAAAATGTTTGATTACTCCAGAGTAAAACCCAGCGGTCATGAAGGTAGTATTTGTAGCACACGACAGGTGCTTTCCTGTAACGACAACAACTATCCTAGGGAATTTTGAAAATAAATCATCCCCCACGTTTGTATTCCAGTTTGTTACTCTCAGAACAGCTGTTCACACTGTTTGCTACTTAGTATTCAGTTAATCCTAAGAAAATGGTGGTAGCAGCATCCACTATCTTTTGAGTACTGTTCACGTGGTGTTCACTATGGCACCAAAATGCTTCATTGCGTGCGTCATCGAAAACACTTGCTAGCAAGGTTAGAACTTCAATGCTCTAGCCACAAGTTGCCTACTCACTCCCGAACTGGTTTGATGGTATTAGTGACTGGCACCTGTGGCGGTCAATGCAGAGTGCAAAACATTTTCACCGAAGAGGTAAACTTCAAAATACCCATTCGTTTTGTTTGGTTGAATTTCAAGCTCCTCGACAACAAAATAGTCGAAATAATGTGACATACAACATCACATTAGCATGTTACCGTACATCTGTCCAAATCTAACCAGAAGTAGCTGCAGCAACCAGAGTTCTAATCCCGGGTCGTATTTTGAGTAATCACGGCTTGCTACTAGTGAATCCTAGTAGAAGACAACAAAACACGTAGAACGGAGTTGATCAATGAGTGTTTGGATAACAGAGTTCAATAATATTGCACTCCTCATGTTATATTAAGAATGCAAATGTTTTTTGAAGATATCAATATATATGCACTGGATTATACTGCTATATTGTCACACGGTCACATCCGTGGAAAGTAGGATGAAATTATTGATTAGAAGGACAAAAATGGTAAGTGGAAGAAGGGATCAAAAACTATTTCCTTAAAATATATGCTCAAACACTCGCAGTTAACGGATACATATCTGGTACGTAACTTGCACGCCCATCTTAATAACAGACTACCAAAAACATATTATTTTTCACTTTGACCAAAAACCAATCAAGCAACTAGCCCGACTAAGGCAGGATTCAAAACGTCTTTCTTTTACTCCAGTACTAGTGCAACTTGTTCTGATCATCACTGCGGTTACCGTAGCAATTTTCCAACCACGGAAAAATTCATTTATGATTTTAAAAGTCTTCCTTGTGAAGACAACGCTGATAGAACACAAATTTTATTTTTATTCTGTTCACAGTCTGACAGTCAATCAATAACACTGAATGGCATTCTTTCTGGCGTCAATCACTTTGAGGTCCAGTATAACAGCGTTCTATTGTGGTAACACTGCAGTTCTTATCGTAAACGGTTATCGGACATCAATGTCAAAACAAGAAGTTCAACTGCTAAACATGAAAAATATCATTTGTAGCATAAGGTATTAAGTTAGTTATTGCTATGCTTTCTTCCAGTGTATGTCATCAGATCGATCGTCCCGTGCAAAAATAATAAAACTGGTTGTTTTGTAACGTTGCCAAAATATCGACAAAGTAAGCTGATGAAAAATGATTGCAGTTTGTTGTGTGTAAATCATTGCTTCCTCCACATTTAGAGAACAACTTGTGATCTATCTGGCTTAGTGTTCTTTAGTAAAGTTTAACTTCTGTTTCAGAAGCTTCTCCCTCTTATTGTCCTCTTAAGCAATTTACACATCTCGTTTGTTTACATCTATGACCATTATGTGCGAGACTGATCCATTTTTTCCAGAAGTTCAAAGATCAGTACTTCAGAGCCCAGAATCCAGTTTGTTCAAGACCAGATTACTTTTGATTATTGATTTACAAGCATGTAGAAACTGATGTACATTTGCAAGGTGGCGAAACGTCTGGGCCGAGTATTATCGTTTGCTAGGCAGAAAAGAGCGTAAGTATTGGAAATATCGCCGCATTCGACAATCAACCAACACAAAGACGTCCCACTCAAAGGTAACCTAGTGAGTGGATGCTATTGAAATTTTCACAACGGATTTTGCACCCACAAGACAAACATGTGTTTCATGAGCCGTCACGGATGAACTATAGCACAAAGACCAGCTAGACGGTACTAATGAGGTCAACTTCTAAAAACCGATAGATCAGGCAGTAAGTTGAGCTCAAATTGGCCGGTTGGTAACTGTGAAAAATAATACCAGGTGCAAACCATCCTTAAATATTTTAGACGTCATACGCACTTTTTCTGAACAGAAGTCGAACAGCCGTTACATAGGCATACTCGTTTGTACGCGAACCAAAAATACCGGAATAATTAAGGCCAGAAGAAAAAAACTGGAGGGTGACAGATACTGGAAATAAATCATTCGCCTTTACGCAATTTCAGTTATTTTGTGATTTAGTGGACATGTGTTTAAATATACAGATCTTGGAGTGAATTTCCAGGTATGCAGGGTACCGAGTAGATATAACCAGAGTGAAAACCTATCGATTATCTTATCGATGATCAATATACTCAAATGCACTCAAAAATGACTCTACGGCTAAATAAAATTCAGTAGAAAACAGTAGTAGTAAACAAGTACAAATGACCCTACATAAACCGCGATGTTCATCTAGCCAGTCGTTGTTAGAACCAGCCAGAAGTTACACGCATTTGTCCACCTATATTCGACCAAGCTAACGACTTGGGCTGAAGAGGTTTAATTGTAGGAAACGAAGCGAAACCAATAACGATCATTACAACTTTCGTGTTAGTTGTTCTCGTTGGCTCCGAACTTATACGTCCTGCTCTTGTTTTAAACTAACCACTTCGTATGGTTTTACATGCCTGAGTGCAGCTAGGTATTCTGGAAAATAACAGTGTTCACTCACCCTTGTAGTGTCCTGTTGAGTAGACTTTCTCCATTCGCATAAAGTACGCGTGTGACGATTACTTGAATTTGTACGCCCGATTTCAGACGGCAGCACAACAGTTAGTTCGTCCTTATAGCGTAAAATTGGCGCGGATTCCGTACTTTGCTCACTCAGGGTTGGAGAGGCGGAACCAATCTGGTCAACTACCGATCCATTTCGACCAAATTCCACCGGAGAACCTGTCCGTGTCGCCCTTACACTTCCGTTGACTAGATTGACCTTATGTGAATAAAATCTTCGTGGCTGGCGTGTAGGCAAATGACTCTTGTTTTCGTACCAATCCAATTTATTAACCCCTTCAATTCTTACTTCATTTGTACGCCAACATGATAACTTACCTGAGGCAAGTTTATGAACACTATCTGAAAGAGCAACGTTGGTCTCCGAATGACGGTGTTTCTGGACGTTGTTTGGGTACATATTTGGCACACTAATCGGTGATGTTCGAATGTCAATCGAAGACTTCGATAAAAGTAGACAGGCAATAGAAACAACAGGATTATAGTTCGTGTAGAAAAGTTTTAACGGTTAAACTAATTTCGATAGAAAGTTATAGCACTTGTAGTCAAAGAAATAGTCAGTTTGAAATCAGGTAATCTCAACTGTCTTCAAAAGTAAAACCTAACCGGCTTCTCCTTGCCAAAATAAAGGAATTTAAGGGACAAACAGTAAGGCAGTTCACTGTGGTTACGCTTCAAACAAAAATCTACTCAGATTGTCAGAGAGTTGAGCACTACATATTATGCAGTTTGTCTAGTGTTCATCATTTCGATCTCTCCTAGTGGCGTATACCAGCTAGTTTGTATGAGAAGTAAGACACTTTTATTTTCTGCCGTTGATACGCAATCAAGCGAATAACTACCATAGGTTTTAGAAAGGTAAGATGATATGCAAGCATACCGGCATCATATAATCATTCCAAATTACTGACGTTCAGTTCAAAATTATTCTAGAGACGAAATATATCTAGACGGATCGCCTAATTCAAGTAGCAGTTCATATATTCCTATTTTAAAACAGTTTGATTAATCACCGGTTTATTTAGTACAAAGAAGTAACATGTAACTGTAATGATCACGTTAATCATCGTGTGCCCCTCCAGTTCTTTTTGTTCAAAATTGTCGTCAACTGTTAACTGGTCGAGCTAGTTGCATTATTTCCAGCACACTTACTTTAACTCTGCACATCATTAAAAGATGAACAGTCCAATCACGGAGTTTACAGTTCAAAACTTTCTTGAAGTAAACATATCCACATGAAGAAATTTGACCCTGTCTTTTTGTTTTCTACTATTTCAATTACCGCTCAAGTTTCGGCATTGCAATTGTGCCCAAGCCAAGTCACCTAAGTGACTTGTTTCTGGGACCAGTGGATGAAACCGGAGTTAACTGTCCGTTTTACAAAAATATCCATGTGAGAACAGGCTCAACCGAGGTGATCCGTTTGTGCAAACGTTGTTGTAACCGAAACTAAAGTGATTTTGTGTAGACGATCGATGAGGATTAGTTCGGAAGGTTAGCCGATTATAACAAGTTTCCTTACACCTGAATAACCCAGAAAAAGATATCACAATATTTACAAGTTAACGATCTGTTTCGAACTTTTAATCGGTTGCAAGTATCTTAGCACTCTCTTATCTGAACAAACGTGAAGTGCATCGTTTAATCATACCAACAGTCACGTGATTTACAATTTATCCCACATTATCTAATAGGTAAGCATTCAGAAAGTGCATCCGTCCATATTCTGCTTTATGCACCGAACATCCATTGCACGTGAATTACAGCCATGGATGACCGACGTGCAAAACGATGAAACGTTACCTACGGTCCCGAATCAATAAAACCAAAGGAACCTGATTCCGAATTCGTTAGTGTTGACGGTACTTGTTTAACGTAACATACTTTTGTCCAAAAAAAAACAATTATGATTGACGTTCATTCAATAACGCATGCAAACAAACGATTTGTTTACTCACCGCAAACCAGTCGTTGTTAGGATATTAATTCAAAATAAAAATGATATATTTTTGTCAGAAACCATATAATGAAATAGTCGGTTAGTCGATAAGGGTTAATGCCGTGGATAGTGATTTTTACCTGCGTGTTTTTCGAAAAATTCCACAATTTCCCCATTTTAATGTACGTTGGTAACCCCAGTGGGATTAAGTTTGGCTCCAAATAGGAAATGTTATCATATAAATGCGATCCATGTGTTCCCTCCAACAGAAAACAAGTTTGAATAAATTATAAAACAGCTTCAAGGCAGAGAACTGCTTGTGTCGGATTTATGCATCAATGTACAAACGGCACAAATAAGTATTTTCCAAGTGAAATGTTCACATTCATTTGATTTTTGCTATATAACTGTCCGATGAAGGACTAAGTGTTTCGAGGTTCATACATAGTTTTAGTTCGGTAAAAACAATAGTTGTTTCGAAGGTTTATGTAAAACTTGAGTAGTGTGATTCCAAGATCCTGGTTCAACAGGTGTCAATCTAACCGTATGGACAACTGCTCTCGGTGAGACTAGGATTGTCCTTTTGTCCATCGTTAGTCGATACCAACAGCGATGAACTGAAACGCAAAATTCGGTCGACGTTCCTGACTTTTCTAATTCACTAACTTTTTATTGACGTTATATTTTTTACTTAAATTAGATGAAAATATGAGCGCTGTTTGCATCATTTTGCATGAGTAATCCAAATTTTGTTTTGTGGAAGTGATTGCATTGTATGACGATCTACAGAGAAACGTTTGAACACTCAGACTAGCATACAACTGTCTAATAGTTTTGCACATCTTAAAAATTCCATACGGTACACAGGCTACCAGAAAGAGCAAGGTGCATCCACTTTTCTGGTATAGTGGAATGCAAACCCGAAACAATTAAAGGCCTTTCGTGGAAGTCGATCCACTTGAAACTAGTTACAACGTGATTTCTGAAATACTTGTGTAAAATAGCTCTTCACTTCTGTTAAAACGGAATGTGATCTTGAACAAGTTGAACGCCTGCAAAATCGGATCAGTTAAGGCCAGTTATCACGTGGTATTTAACTTACCTGAAAGGTAAACAAATAAACATTTTAACAGATTTCTTTCATAAGAACTATCACCACAATGCGATTGAACTGACTGATCTACAGCTTTTTAACACACGTCTCTCCGAAGTGAATCACGCGAGATGACCTACCGCAACAATGAGGCCGAGATTAAAGTTGACCGACAGACTGTCAGTCAGTTATTATTCCATCCTAATGCATTTTGAAGACTCTTGTTGTATACCAGGGCGGAGTGACTGGAACGGATAGGAACTTATCGCCCGAATTATCGTTTAAGTGTTCCTCTCTCCTACCTCAGTTAAACCAACTATCTCAATAGTGTTACTTAGGCGATCCTAGTTATGTTTGAGGTTTTCCACCAACCAAACAAAACAGGTCACCAACACAGTCTAGCGACTAGTTAGTAGAGTTATGTCGTACTATGTAGCTTTAATCTGTGCCTCTACTTGTCGGTTAACATGAAATGGACCATAATTCTAGTGGAAGTGATGACATTTTACCAAACCACTGACACCCGTGAACAAGCTAAATGGACGAAATTCGGTTCACTTATAGTAGTAATTTAAACCGACGAATTTTCTCAAGGACACGTCAAGCACTATGTGTTGCTAACCGGTCTGGAACCGTAGTGTTGACAGTCTTCCGCAAAACTTTAAATGGGCGAAATTGGGGTTGAAAAACGACATGCGTACGCACTAAAGGTTTTACGATATATGATCTCAGCTTATACCCTCATATAGCAACAACCATGAACAGATTCTTCGCCTGTGTCCAAAATCCGAAACATCTTTTATTTAGAGCGCTCAAAGACACCCGACCACAAGCTTTCTCGGTCGCGAATGAACATTAATTTGGATATGAAAACAGCATCAGATTATTTCCCAATGAGTTACAAGCACCTGAGAACAGACTTGATTACAAATTACAAAAGTAACAACAAACGAGGTGGCCCCACTACTGGATTTTCTAACATCATAAATCGAAAACGACTGACTAAGTTGTTGTCCTCAAAATTTCGGTTTTAAGTGGGCAGGTAACTGTGTGCTCAGAACTTGTCAATCAGGGCTTGTTCACCTCAGAATCTACCAGTTATCTCTCTGGTCATGACTAACTCGATTGAGCCATTTGAAAAGTATTTGACCCACATAAGTGGAAAAGCAAATCAAAGCTACTGTGTTCCTATCTACATACTTAGTACAATCCTATAGGTCACCAGATATATGCGCCCGCGCCTATGCTAACTTGCGTTTTGTTGAGTGTCTGCTGGAATACGTTTAACGGTTGTGTCAACGAGTCATCCATGTCAGCTATCAACACAGTTGGTCTTTCTTCACATATATAGTCAATTTCCCTACACGTGGCAACGTTTCCCTAAGGTTTCTGAGCCATATTACAAAAATTTGTTCCCCAACAAGCAGGTACCAAACTTTCATCTTTCATTTTCCAAGATCATTCATTTTCTGGTGTTCAAAACGTTTTATGAAGTCTCACGATAAGTCTGATTGAATTCACTACAATTAAACTTACTTAGGAAAGAAAACACACAAACAAGTGTTTAGCACACTGTTGCCAACCGAACAGAACAATAAATTTTAGGGGAGTTTTTGGGTTAGCTGTAGTTCACTACTGCCGACCTCTTCCCAGCCTTGGTTACGTCGGAACACACGCAAGAACGTAACAACACATACAAGAAAAATACCGAGATTTTGTTAAGGCTGAACTAATGATAATGACCGTAAACACAAAGGGGGAAATAATTACCTTCTGTAAACTGTTTAATGGAACTTCCTGAACTTCCGAGTTGTCCGTAGGCCAGAGCATTTGTGTGAATGGTCGAATAAGGGCGACTGTGGAAAAATCGAGGATAAAAAATCAAAGATTACCTCACAGCCGCCGACACAATACAACCATAGATTGCATATCTCTGTTTGTAATCTACAAAAAGTTGATCGTTGCAACTTGTAAGTGGTTATAGAGAAAACAACTGATCATGACGAATGCAATTTTGATCGATCCTACTTTTTGGCATCAACGAAGAAACAATACACTTAAATTCACCGTGAACTACACACAAGAGGATTGACAACAACTGATGGAAATAGATTTACTGAGTGGCTAAGTGGTATTTATAGTCAACCATTGTGAACAGAACTTATGCATAGTTCGGTAGTAAAACCTAACCGAAATAACAATTCAGTGTGCAAAAAGATAATATTGAAATGCATCTAGTTGAACAAATAACGCAAGTGTAGTTTGTGGTGACTGGTTGTCTACAGTATTGACTTTAGTATTCTAGGACAACTAACAATGGGATTATGCCTTATTACAAACCTGACAATGTTTAGACAACTACCCTTTCCTTAAATGATCGTCATAGAAACCGATTGTTTCCAAAAACTTTCCGCAACCCCTCATGTGGTAAAAATGACCGGTTAGCAGGGCAACTACAAACTTGCATCTATAAGAAATGAAAATGCGTCTGTTGAGTAAAGTAAGACACGCATGTTTAATGTTAGCTAGCCTGTAGAATCTGTTCGTGTACATTCAGGATTAACATGGATTTTGAACTTAATAACACCGGTTATGACAGTCTGCCAGACGAAACGATCTTAAAATTCGCAGAATCACCGCGAAATCATTGCAATAACCTAAACATACAAATGTGCGCATAGAACCGAGAAGCATCTTTGACAAACAAGCTTAACATTCTTCAACAGCAAATCGTGGAAAATATTCTAATCATTTCGATATGACCAGTTAAATATCATTTATAATTTGACCACGGCAGTCGAACTATATGACCAATCTATAAACCCAATTTACTGTTACTATAATTGAATATGTAATGTGTTGTATAGATTAAAAAACGGTTTTTGCTGTAGAAACGTTTGTTCATTTTCGACCGACCTACCGAAAGTATCGTAAATAACTACCTCAATTCACACAATTCAACTGATTTTGTCTGAATGTTGCAGGTTAACTAGAACAGATGTTAAGTCCTTGCTTGGAAATAGGGGTATATCAAGCAGCTCTAAATGTTTTGGCTTACGATTGGTTACTACGGTGACCGTCGAAACATTGCTCAATAATGCAGTTTGGGTAATCAAGTACTGAAACAAGAAGACAGCTGATTTTGTGTGACAAGTTGCCAGTTAAATGTTCTTTCCTCTAACGTCTTGTTGTTGATTTTCTGTTGAAAATGGTAATTTTTGTAAAAGTAGGTATCGAAAACAACTATGGGCGTTAAGTAACATTTTTCCACTGTTGGTGTATACCCATTCGTTGAACATTTAGGAAACTTTATCGGATACATACGATAGTATTTTTAGTGATAAAATTACCAAAAGATTCAAAACAACAGGAAATAATATGATTGAACAGTAAGTTGGAAGACAAACGTCCCTTGTTATATACCGTGTTGCTTGATTGAATGGAGCAAACTGCTTTTCTGTCTGATAACAACTTTCTCTCCTGGCCATGTACTTTCTGGGCAACCGCTTAGGTCATGGTGTCATTATCATTATTTCGAGCAAATTTCTAATTATCGTATTTGATTGTGAGTAGTGGTCAGATTGGTCGATCGTCTCGGAAAAAAGTGCAGAAACTAGTCTGTTAATTCTCATCAGTGACCATACTACATGGACGTTTTAGCTGGGCTAGCATCAGAGAATTAAGGAAGTCTCTGAGCCACTACTACTTATCAGTAAATGATAATCACCGCCTGTTTGTAAGTAACTGTTTAAATATTCAAAATTTAATAAACAGACAAAACGATGGTTTCCAATATAAGAACATGGCCTACATATCAAACTTCAAAAAGCGCATTTTTTAAAGTTCACAGTAAACAAATTTCCAGGCCTGGTCACAATGCAGTATTGTGTCAAGCAAAAAACGTCTAATATGTTCTGTGTAGCTTAAGGTCTAGGTCAACTTTTCTGTCGAAACTTGTACTACAACTGTTTGTGACAAGTTCAGTTCCCATTTTTGCATATTGACTGTCAAATTTTTACTCGGTACATACACTCTGGGTCAGTACCAGGATCAATTTAACCGATTGCTGTCGAACAAAAATCTTCGGAGCCCTGAAAGATAGTGAGAAATACTGTACAGCCTTGTCTAGTTTTAGCTTGATAATTTTGTTATCTGGAAAGGTTTAGAATAACACTGTAAACAGATTATAGACTCATATTTGGTAAATAAATGCAGCTTGGTTATATTTGGGTTTTGACAAGCCTCATTTACAGGACCACTGGACAAACGGATCGAATGACTTCGTTACTGATGTTAACCTTCTGTCACTTCAGATAGTGTGTTTCAAAGTGAAATTTCTAAACAAGGTGTTTTTCGCGTCTACGGTAGCATACAATTGCCCAAATATACGCTAAATATACACAAATGCAAACGAAAGAGAAAGTTTCCGGTATATTAGAATAAGTTTGTTGAAAGAGAAACTGATGAGTTTCACAGTTGATTCGCCCAAATTGTTCGTTTGCTAGCGCTCCGCACACAGCAAAGACGGCGTAGAGTCTCCATTTTCTATCCTGCAATTTACTTAAAACAGAAGTTCAACAATGACGAACAAACGCATCAGATTTATGGAACGAAGCAACGGTGGTATGGGGTATTTCGGACAATTTTACGCACCCCATAACTACAAAACTGCTTGATCAAATGATCATATCCATCTATAGATCATACGGGAGGAAACACATGAGATTTGTTAACGCTATGCAATTCTGACTGAGCGCAGCTTATTTCACTTGTTTGATATAAACCAGCCCTTACTACATTGGCTCGAAATGGCGAGGATATGGAAGGTTCATGATTATTACACTTAACTGCCTTGTGCTCCGTGCGCAAATCCTGCTACGTTAGTTGTGAAGCCTAGGATTCGCTGGAAGAGAAGCTCATTGGTCAGACAATGAGTTCACACCACAGCATGTAATTACTAGCCTTGAGATTCGCCGCTGCTGACCTAATGTACCTCTCCAGTTGGAAACCTAATTATCCGGAACTTCATTGGGTGATCGTCATCGGCGCATGGGCGGCAAATTTATAACTCGAAGATGATAACTTGTTTATCATTTGTGTTGTGTCGTATGGCACTGTGCTCACTCCAGCATTCGAATATATATACCTTTTCCGCATATATGGACCCAATCTCTAACACAGAGACGCTAAGTTACACACTAAAATTGCATACCTGAGATTTGTTCAAAAGTGAAACTCGTGACGACAAGCTTGGAAAAGTTTGGACAAGTTTACATCACTATGCCACTATGCCTATGCCACTGATAGAAGATAAATGTGCTCAAGTCGATGATGTGTCTGAAACAATTGCACACACAATAAACGTTCATCTTGTCCATCATTTTCTGGTCTATTAGGCAACATTGCAACATGCAGCCAGTTAACTGAAAAGTAAATTGCTATTTGTTTACATCAATGAACTTTCGTCCCTCTTTGTTGAGTTGTTATTGTTGAACCATTGTTGAAGTATTTTTTATTGAATGATGAACCATGGAAAAATGGACTCAGTCAAATAGGTTTGCAAAAGTAAACAACGATCATCGTAAATATAATTTTCTCCCCCAATAATTCTTGTTTAGGGACGGTTTTGCAACCACAGGAAAATCCAAATCCTAACGGTCTTTCTAACTGAAAGAGGAGGCTGCGTTTTAGTAATGGCGAATACCACGGACAGCGTCTCATTGGTCCATGTATCACAAAGGTCAACAATGGCCAAAAAAAACTTTACATGTGTAACCAGCCCTATTTTAAAAGTTGTACATCCATACACAACCTTCGGGATGCACTTTGTGACATGATCGTCCTTTTCTTTACTGTCAGGTGATTTTGTAACGGGACAAATACGAAAGCGCTCCTCGAGACAGTCAAGAAAAGTCAAACTAGAACATCTAATATTCCCGTCCGGACCGGTATTGGTTGAATAATATCGCTGAGCGCAAAAGTGAATGCTAATATTTGGATCCTTGATAAATGATTCGAACCATTGTTTTTGTCGCTGATTTGAGTCCCAGTGGATTTCACATTTTTACAACTCAAAATCAACAATAGCTGTCAAGATATACAACAGCAGTTCAGTATTACTGTACAGTGCTAGTACTGATAGATTCTAACGTACACTGTTAGAGAAACCATGTCAAAACGGTCACTCCCTATAGTATGTGATGAATTTCACCTGACACAAGGAGATATCGAAAGAACTGCGCCCAAATATAAAGGTTATGAACTTTCTGTTCAGCTTCAAGGTTGACTGATTGAGGGTTTGAGGTACTTGGTTACATTGTTTACATTTATCCAAAGGCAAGAAATCCCACAAGTGAGTTATTTCTAAATAGCCAGAATTTGAAATATCTAGATGAGTGGATAATTTGGGTATTTCGGTTTCAAGCTAGTAGTAACGTATCATATGATACACAGTGGACACAGTCGGGATCTCGAACGATTACCTTCACGCAAGCACTATGCCATGGTTCAGATAGGATCCTTGTGATCACTCAAACCGCTGGTTAGAGACGCTATCCGAGATGGCGATGTGTCGCAGTCAATGGCGTACCTGTATCCATACCCCTTCTAATTCTTCCGCTTAGTCTTCTTTTAACAATGTTCACGCTTCTTAGAAACGTTTTCTTCTAGAATATTCCACGTCACTGTTGAAGTGAACGGCGGCCCTAGCCACAGCAACCTTTGGTCAGGCTCATGGCTGTTATGATGATGATGATGATGATGAGTGAGACAAACATTTTTCTAGTAAAAATGATGAAGTACTGATAAAAAATAAGTAGAACATCTCAGGTTGTCTACAGAGTAATGTCATCAGCTGATTGATGTTCTGAGGAGGAAAAGTATGGTGCTGAACAATGGAGTAGTGTATCAACTCAGCGGCAAGACTGTTATTTGTGGTCGCGTCGGGAAACAAACTCCCTAAGATCCTAAATTTCTATGGAAGATCCGCAGGGCTGATCGAAGTTGGCCTCTTTATGGAAGTAGTTTTTCTTGAGAGACTCTTTAAGAGGGTAACTGTATACACATACATATATATGTTTCATCTATGAAGAAGTTGTTTGTGTGAACTCTATCAAACATAGTGTGGTGAACTTCATTTGCTTGTTGTCTCGTTGGACAAAAGGTCACCATCTTAACATGGCGGCTACTTAGGGTTTAGCATGTTTTTAGTATGGATGGGTGCTCAACTACCGGTAGGTTTCCCTTTTTTTGAACTATCCAGCCAAATGGATAACGGTCGGCCTGCAGTACAAATTATCGTTGGTTACCGATCACCACCCGATGTTCAGTGAGCTTTCTTTCGCAGGTGGTAGCCGTTGTTACTGGCAGAGACGGGCGAAAAAGCATCCCGTTTTGATAACCAGCCCCATTTTTACTTCTTAGATTGGATCGAATAATTTTAAAACCGAACCTATAAACTCTTATTTTCAAGCACCCTTTTGACTTCCATATCATGAAGGCCTCGGCACAATTAAAAGAAAGGTCACTATGACAGCCAGAAAAATCTCAAACTAAATTTTGTCCAATAGGTATACAGTGATCCCGGTTTGTGCGTTTATTCCTACAGGATGTAACTCCAGTCGCCCGTTATCTAACCACGTACACAATCGACTAATCCACATCCTTGAGATACGCTTTGAAAACATACCGGTTGTCATTGACAGCCACCTACTATAGAGGAACGACGTCTACATTTCATTTCCACTCCGAATGATTTACGGTTCTTTCCTGTACATAAAGTAGTTGTCCAGCCTCTGTGAGGTTGTGGAGACAATATTAAACCGCGTTCCTTCACACTGTCTGGCCACGCATATAAAACAGAGCCTAATTGACCGGATGTCCTTTACTGGAAAGGTCACTTTGTGTGGAGTCGGTTTGCTCTTCGGTTGAACATTTAAACCAATGAAATCACGTTTGCTTCTCACCAACTCGATGTTAAGTAAACTATGTTGACAACAGGCACTTTTTTGACTGCTAAAATTGATTGGAATTGTGGACATTCGCGTGCACTTTATTGCGCCAGCCTTCAGCCTGAGATTCTCCACTACTAGTTGGCGTCTCCATGAGAGTCATGTGCACTTTCAAACAGTGACAGTCGCATAAAAATGAACAGTTCTAATAACATTTTGAAATAACATTAAACGAAACTGTTTTAGTGAGAATAATCGAATAGATAAATGATACCAGATCGAAAGCCTAAAACCTTGATCGAAAATTCTACAGCAGAGCAAAGTACACATGACTAACCATGAACAAAATAGGATTTCAGCACCGGTTTTAAACAAAATCTTGTTTCAATGCAATATATTATGCAAAGACAGTTGATTTCATTGTCAAAAGTTGAAACTGATTCACATCTTATGGTGCCATGTCACCAGAAAAATTTTTCCGATCAGATTATCTTGTGGTCATTGCTTTTCACTGACAAGCTCTCGGAACGCAGTTATCGAATGGAATTAATATGGCTCTTACTATCTTTTCTGGACAGGATATGCCACCCTGGATAAAACGCAAAAGCAAATTTAATTGAACTAATCGATACGCTAATTCAATCACACACAGTCTGACGTTTTGTTTTTGCAATGCTGAACATGTTTGTTATACAAACAGATGAACGTAATTTGAACTGTCTTCATACGTAAGAATGGGCAATGTATAACTTTGTCTATTAAAGTCCCCCGAAATCCCATTTTAGTTCGCGCGCAGTTCATCTAATATTCTGCTGTTCTGTTTTATGACGGACTGACTGAGCTCGGTGGACATTTGTCAGTTGTGTGGGTATTTGGTGTTGGTCATGATACCTCTTTTCGATCTGGTCACAGACGTGGTCGAGTGACGTCCAATTAGATCAGTCAGTCTGTTGTGTAAAAAATAACAATAACGAATCGGCTTATGTAGGAGTAACCGCAAATGGGACTGTGACGGATTGCCACAAAAACAAGTATAATGCCTCCTCTCACAGGCGGCTGGCTGAAAATCCAAACGAACCAGGTGCATCTTGGAAGATGAATTCATCCACTACACATGGAAATATGTGCACGAACTAACAGCTAACAATTCTCTAACTTACAAGATGGTCTCATGCAAAATTGGTGGATAGTGTGTATCACACAGTAACTTCCATTTGCATCAGCAGCTGAACATAACGTTCCATTCAACTCGGTTATCATGAGACTACAGAGTATGAAAGACGTCGTTCTCCTTTAGCTATACTATGATCATTAACAAGATTGCTTGTCGGCCTAAGATAAGAACTATCCTCCCTGATACATAAGTATTCCACGGTGACAGAACGGTTGACAATACAATTCTGCGAGAAAAATCGATGTCAAAGAAATTCTCAATTTCATCCTTGAACTAGTGCATCACAAAAGTTTGGAATAAGCAAAATAAATCAATTGTATCCTAATGTATTATGCTTTGGTGTCCCAGTAAGTATAGTTCTTTAATGGATAACTCAACATAATACACACTTGCTACACAGACTTTGAATATTTCCCATCCTATCCATCAGATGTTTACTACTCAAAGTGTGGACGATTCTTTACAGCTGGAGCAGGCCTTAAAGCATACATCAGGGTGTTTGTGTAAGATACATTTTATTAGCGTTGATCCTTTGCTATCAAGCTCATCACTTTGGAAAGTAATCTGGGTTTCTGTTTGATTTCATTCCTCAGTGGATTGCAGCTTTGTATAGCCCTATTGCTTAGTCCAAAGAACTTACACTCGGACACACAGAGTAGTCTGCTCAACTGTGAACGGCTTTTATCCAAACAATTTGATGGTGTGGTAATGGGCAGCCCACTGAGTTCGACGCTGGCGAACAAGTTTCTAAGGATGATTGGAGTACAACTGCCAGCTGATGTAAGTAATCTCATCATCCATGCAGCGTAATGAGACCTTCATCTAAACTGTTCGTAGAGAGAGAAAGGAATTTTAAAAACAATCGCACGCACACACAGATATCCTGAGTTGCATTGTTGATACCTCGGTAATAACGCACCAGTACAGAGTGTTGGGTACAGGATTTATAATAAGCGGATCTTAAATCTACTTCACAAAGGCGATTGCACCACAAGTTACAGCCTCCCGTGATTAGCGCACAAACAGAGATTGTCATTTCTCATTGCTAGTAGTATTCATCATGTTCACGACAGCAAGAGATCGAAATCCTGCAGTTTGTCGATTCAGTTTGCGTTACGGTAACGTCTATGTAGGCGGAAAATATCGATGCCAACAACAAGCAGGGGTTGAACAAATGCCTAGGTATTTATTGCATGTGACAGGAGGAAAAACGTTGGTGACAAAACGTGTGTATGGAAGTCCAATCCTGTCCAGTTCGAAAACAGGTAATAGAAACTAGCCAAACTACCTACTCGGTCAACTCGTCTGACAACATAATGCATAATCAGAATTCCGAACTGTTCGCTTCCTGTAAAGCGATGCCAGTCGGTGTTCGCTGTCGGGTCCTGTGTGTGTGTGTGTACACCATTGATTCAGGTTTCAGTTTCAGAACCGATAAAAACAGTCTTTTGCTACAAGACTGATTCCTACTTGTTTATTGTCGTTTTACTCGGTTTGACGTTCGTGACCATAAACAGCAAACGATTTGTTTATATCTCGTGGCAGATATCTCCTACCAGGGTGGGCTAACTTTTCACACGTTTCTCAGAGAACGTGTTGCACATACATTCTCAAATCACTCTTGACCATAAAAAGTGAGTTTTCGGACAGCCAGATCTATCTTGCTATGCCATAAATTACACTGGTTAAACTTTGAATTGAACTGTACTCACCGCAAATGTGGTTCCGAGTGATTTACGTCTGCATTTACAACCGCGGCGCTTACGACTAGACATAAGTTAGTATTTTCATCATATTCGCGATCAACGCTGGTTTGTGCCACCGCATACTCAGCCACATGCGTCTCGTTATTTCCAACCCCGATGCATCGGTGTTACATGTAGTTTGTGAACATATTTCTCGAACCACCTGCTACCTTAGGGTTGTTAGCTGATTTGGAATTTCGTAGATACATTTATACGCTTCCAAGCCACCTTCTCAGCAAAACGGCAGGTTCCCATTCACTAAATCGGCTTTCAGTTATTCATAACTTCACTGACCTTGTGACTTTAGTGGTTACGTTGATCCATCTCTACAGGTGTCACGTGACTCAGGTTTCAAACTTAGACGCTGACTGAAGACTAGGTGGGAGACTGCCAAACAGCCGTATTTCTACAAATGGAAAATCTAACCGTTTAGTTTTTTTGAAGAACTAACAGGTAAAAACTAAGGAAGAAGATCTGCGATTCGCATGAGCGCATTAATTTTATTGGCTTGCTTTTTACTTTTTCTTCTTAGTTTTTATATTAATCCTACGAGTTTCATAAGGACAGTTGTAGATGGTTGCAAACTATGACTTACAAACGTTCAATCATTTAACTCCAATCTATCCCCGTTCAATTTCATTTTGATTTAGAAAAACTTGTGTGCCCAACTTTCAACATATTCAGCAGAGTTCTGTTAGTTCATAGAGACGGGCGAACTAGGTTTGTTGTAATCCTGACACATAAACAGTTTACAGTTGGCAACCTAAAAATATATACACTTGAAATAATCATGACAAAAACTTTATTTTACAAATGACAGAAATAAGTTGGTCTTCTACATTTTGATTTCGTTTCGTTTCCATGCTAAACGATTAGATGGTTAGACTGACCATAGATCAGTAGTAGAGTGAAAAATGATTTTCATTTCGGAAGTGATTGATACAATTAAGTGGTTTGTGTTTGTCTACCGTAAAGTCCAGCCCCCATGGTAAACTATGATCTTCCAATTGAGACTTCATCAATTCACCGCTGAGTAAAGGTTAAAAGTAGAGTCCTGATTTCAAATGAGAAGGGAAACGAAGAGGAAAGGTTTTTCTGACATAAGCTTGTCTGAATGAAAATAACCCTTCCAATGTATGAACTAACTCATGCGTTATAAAGGACACAACATTTCCAAATTTATACTTTCCGATGCATGAAGAATCTGCCGAGTTTCTAGTATTTCTTCTCTTATCATTGCTGCTCGCGTGAAAATTGGGTATTTACATTACAATGACAACTCATCTTGACCATTACAGAACCTATATTAGAAATATTATTATTATATATATATATTATATATATATATTATTATATTAGTATTATATTGTAAAAGCGTACAAATGGACAATTTTCATTTAACTCATCGTTGTCATTCTTTTTGCATGATTCACTGGAGTCAACATTTTAATGTCAGCCACAACGTACATTCTGGCAATTGAAAAACTGTTATTCGACTGCCCTTTTGTTGAATATCTTGGCGTTACTATATCTCAGAAAATGTACCTGGTCAATTGACGTGAGAACGTTATCTGAATCGCTTTTCAGAATGCTGTCTACAGGTTAGCTTCAATTCTATCCTTTTTCAATTGAATGCTTTCTTCACACAGTATTTTTATCTTGTTCGTCCAGCTCCCGTGGAAATTCATAATAAAACTGATATGCCTGATAATATGATCCAACTTTGTTTCCAAATGTACTGAGGGTACTCATGATGAATAAGCTGATTTAACGCTTTTCAAACACCACTGTGAACGAGGAGCATTTTCTGAGAGAACATACTCTATCTTTCTATAATTATCTCAACTATTTTCTATTCTGTCAACAAGACAAAGAAACATTGGTAGCCATATATATGGAATGGTACAACAGATATGTCAATTCCTCTGTACACCGTGAGTTCACAGTTTCCTCGTTGATAAACCAATTGCGTATATTACCAAGAATTACTTATTTCGATATTGTTTCCACTAGACTCAATATTCACATTTCTAACGCATAAAGCTTCTTTTGACATGAATTGACCCAAGAATGATTGACGTAGGCATTGCCTTTATCATACTCGTGATAGACAGTAACAAATCTAATGCTTAACTGTCATACAACTATGAGGAATAGAAAAGTAAGCCCTGGTCAGAATGAAAAGAAACAGAAAGAAAATAGCTACGCTTATAATCGAACATTCAACATGAAGGTACATACAACTTGTAGACATCCTCCACACGATCTTCACTGCCACTGAATGAGTCCTACATTAACAAATAACGCCCTAGCCCTATATAAACGCGCATCTATTTCATTCTAAACACCTCCGTCGTTGTTGCCGCTGACGCAACCTCCCAAGAACATAAACCGGTCGAACAACCTCAACAGTAAATCTACGTAACCACAAACTTTGTAAAAGCACTTTGCAATTTGAGGCTACGAAGAGTATTCAGAGATGTTTAATAGAGCGTGAAATAGTGTCTAGCATTGTTTACGCTACCTGGAAATAGTCAAACAACAACACTGTCGTCAACATAATAAGGATCAGTCAGTCTTCCATCGGGTCCAAAACCTTATGCTCGCATCTTGTGAGTGCCAGTGAGAATCTTCCATTATTTTGTCTACCACAAAATTAAACGGAAATAAAGACAGTCGAAAGCCTTGACATACGCCACTCTTGTCGTTGAAACTGTCAGATAGTTCATCGCAAACCTTAACTTGAGCTGAAGTATGGAAATAAAGGGCCGATAGTATGTTCATAAATTTGGTCAGTATACCCCTGCGTTAAGCAAATCTAAAAGTGTAGATCGTTCCATTAAATCGAACACACTTCTATAGTCGGCGACTGTTAGCACTGCTTTAAAATTTGGAGAATAAAAATGTGATCTACACATCCTCGACCAAGGTTAAATCTTGCCCGTTCTTCTACAATGTTTGCCCCTCGAACTGCAATAAATCTCTGAAATGTAATGGATGACGGAACACTAGTAATCAATAGGAACTATTATCGAGTGACTGAAGCAAAGAAGAATGGTCTCTGCCGTCCACACAGGTTGAAACGACTGGATTAAAGGCTTTACTAACGCTTTCCAATGTTTTTGAAAAGTTCCGGCATGCGATAACCTGGACCAACTGCCCTGTTACGTTCGAGAACTGAAATGCATATGTGGACCTTAGTTTTACTGGGTGTTCTTGAAACTACCGACCAAGATGCTACAGTGCAAGTTTGTGGCGGCAATACAATAGAAGCAAGAGTCCAGCTAAATTAACCCTCAAAATATTTCTGCTAGCGCTGTAATCCTCTGGACGTATTATAGATGACTGTACCATCTACATTGTTGATAGTTTCACTGACAGACGGTCAATGGAGACCAGTAACACGGATAAACTTGAAGAGTCTGTCAGTATTCCCTGAAACAAAAGCGGTTTCCATTTCCTCAACCTTCCCCGATAACTAAACCCCACGATCGGGGACCAGGCTACACTCCAACTTCCTGCGCATATCCTTCCTAAACTTGTTATATGAGCCGTCAGGGGAAACGTTCTGTCTAGCATTCAATAACTCTAGGGATTCCCCTGAGATTTAGTGTTTGTTTAACCCACGAACCACCGTGTTCCATGCTAAGGTACCTGCTTCATCAATGACCTGTGATATTTGGGTAAAGCAGCTGGTAGGATTTTCGGGATGAGAACTCCTAAGCCTGCTTTCTAAGCTGGTTTGGTTTATTTGTTTCACAAACGGCGTAACCAGTTTCTCAACGGCCAGCCGCCGCTCTCGGTGGGATCATTGCTCAGTAAAAATACGGACAAAACGGCAACACTCCAACGCATGATCTGAATCTCAGTGTGCGCCCTAATACCAACGATAGCCGTGAATTGGGAGCCCCGTCACTTATAATTAACAGCTATATGGTCTATGTGGGACCAGGTCTAATTCGGAGAAGAGAGTCGCTAAGTATCACAGTGACGTGCACGATGTCCGAAATTAGTGCTGACTAAAAATGGCAGCACGGATGCAAAGGCCACCCGTCTTTATCCAAGCGATATGATGCTATCCAAAACATTCCATCCAAACGATATTCGGCCTCACGAATACGGCCAACCTGGGCGTTTATATCTTCTGCCAGAATGACTATACCAGAAACATGTGTCGACCGAAGAAGAGTGGCCAGATTCGTGTAAAAGGCGACCCTAACACAGACGTCATTACAGTTAGTTGGAGCATAAACTGGTTTTAACCAGCACTCTTTTTCTGGATATCGTGTGCATCATTGCTGTGTGCGAATTATGCATTCACATATGAGTGGAGTTCAATCTACAGCAAATGAATCTCCGGTTAATTAATGTGCAACATGTTCGTACTCCATCAGAGTGTATAGACGCAAGTCCTTTCGGATTACCAGATTGCGTGGAGCTTGATCAAAGAGACACAACGATGATCTTACTGTTTTATTATACTTCATTCCCCGTCCACATTGACAGTGTGTTAACAACCTGCATATCAGTTATGTACAAATTCTCAAGCGATTCCCAAAAAACTGGTAGCCGAGCGGACAATTACTTCCGCCCATAGCGTAACTGACTGCCGGGTTAGCCCCGATTCGGATAAGTTTGAAAAGGGATGAAACAGGTCGTGTGGAGTCGCTTTGAAAGTAATCATCATGAAACGTTAGAAATCTGAGATTGTTTTAGTAATTGTTATAATTGTTGAGCTAATGTCGTTTTTAGATCCAGGATTTTGAAAACTAGAATCACAAGTTCGAGCTCTTAATGCAAATTTTATATATTCATATAAATTTTGTTGTGTGGATCAAGCTTTAGTCGACCAAGTAGAGCGTGAGACTTGTATCCATCTGATGAAATATTCCTTCTACGTTTGGAAACACCCAAATGTGACCGTCTGAATGTCTGCCAAGTTAGGGTCATTGATACAAACCATATGTAGATTGGTTACATACGTTTTGCAGGTTCAGCCGGGAGAATGGCACTAACCTTGTCAACGAAGTAGTGGTAACTCAATAAGTCGAACGTCACTCCTCGTGCGTCATAGAGACATACATAACCTTTTAAGTACTTCTGTGGACTCTTCACGGGAAAAAAAGAACACTCCCAAGCTGCATTGCATGTCCTCATGAAAATTTATAGGTCGGCGAGTACATTGACGTCGCACCGATTGTTACAAAATCGTAGTCAACATCTGAGTACCAGAATTGGAAACATAAGACCGTATTCAGATGAGAGAATGCGCTATAATCGATTCAACCAACAACGAAAGTCTTGTCAAATATAATCTGATTTCTAAAGGTGGCCTAGTCTATATGCATTTCTGAGTGCAAAATCTGTTGTCAAGCAAAAGTCACGTAACGATCAAATCCCAGGTTATTCGATTGCCAGTGGTTTGTTTTTAAATTTCATAACTAATGCCCTTCATTTAAAATCGTGACTCAGTGACTGAATTTCCAACCAAACAGCAAAAGTGAAGAAACTGAAAGAGATTAGCCCTGATGTTTATACAGAGACCAAATCTGGGTGCCAAAGAATAACACACCACCAAATAATTTATCCTCTAGACTGGTGCGGAATAGTGCTACGCTTGCGCGCTGACATTTTACTTTATTCGGTCTAGGCCAAGGGCACGTGATGCAACAGGCGAAACAGCACACATCCACACGCATAAATACACACGTACACACGCTATATCCACCTAAATCTCGCGCGGCTGACTTGTCCTCACATTCACATTGTTCACTGATTGCGCACGATTTCTTCGTTCCTCACAATGTGTAGGCATGAGTAGTTTACGCCGCAGAATTCAGGTGTTCTCCTTTCACCCTGGATGAACGGATGTTTTGTATACTCCGAATGCAAGAAGAACCGAAGCTAGTCTGATCACTTCCTTAAGCAGACTAATACTTAATCAAGTCCTAAATGCAGAAATGATTAACAGAATTGTTTTATGTCCGTTAAATTAATTCTACACTTGAGCACAAAAATGACGAAGGACAGGCTCATATGAATACGATTGTATATGCTGTCTTTCAGCAAGAGTACTACAGTGAGTACTTGTATCACTTACTACTGATGAGTAATGGGGCGCCTGGTAGATATAAGCTGGACGTCACCCACGATTGTCTACAGGCAGTCAACCAGCACCCTCCGAAAAGAAATTCTAGACTCAAACTTGGCTCTTGTTTGAACTTGTCATTTCCGTTAGTACTGGATCATCACAAAGCAAAGTTGAGAGTTTCTACATCAGTTTATATAACTATACTTCAGCTGAAAATGAACTCCATCAAACAAAGTGGGTATAATTTTGTTTGTTATAAATATATTAACAAGAAGAAGATTATTGGTCCTCTTACGAAATATCTGCAGTTCTACTATCTGCACATTCATTTGGATTGCATTTAACATTAGTTTGATTAGCGAAAATTTTGATTTTAAGAAATGATCAAATAAGTGACTGTCTACTGACGATAAATCTGATGAGTCAAAAGGTCGAGATGATAGTTCCGTTTTTGAAAATATACACTGTGAAACTTATGAAGAGGTATTATTATGGGGTACGTTTAGGCCATCTCAGTTGACCAAAGGGAAAGGGTCTCCGACCTAGCTTTACACGTCTTTTTCAATTCCTGCATAGCACATCCGAAGATCATAACGCCTGATTACGAAAATGGTAACAAATTACGCCACTGGTTGACCACCAAACATACCAGTACACATTTCGCACATTGATTTCTCTGTTTGGTAACACAAGTCATATTTTCTATTGAGATTTAACCCAAAGGTTCTCATAACTTCACAAATTATTCACCAGCTCTATGTCTAAGGTTCACGTTCTACATAAGGTTTTGTAACATATTTTTGTATTTTTCAACGTGAAATAAATAACGGTATTCAAATTTAGCATATGTAAATTGAATATGTCAGCAACGCAATACGTATTTTCAAATGCAAACCTTAAGGTCTAAAATTGAAACTGAAAAATTTTGCTGTGGAAAAATAAGCCGCAATTATTTTTTGCAACGAGTCATTACAATGGAGACATTCATAAATCTGCAAAACTACTTATTATTACTCCATTTTCTAAATTATTTGATTTATCGTTAATTGCTTTCGTGATTGGTTGTTGACAGTTTGTGCAGATCTGAGTTTGGTTTACGTACAGGATTGAATCGAACATTACGTGACAGTATGATAACAACCGTTCTGATTCACTCATATGGTCGATCATATCAGCTTGATCTTATTTTGATAAACAGTAAATCTGGAATAAACATTTTATGTTGTTCCAATATTTCTGGCTAGCTGTAGAGTCAAAACCTTCAATTCGTTTTTTCACACATTTGTACAACTTAAACAACTTTCTGACTCAACGAACATATTTTGTTTTATGCTCTTTGGATTTTGTTTCAGTTAGATGAACAAAACAATTACATGCTTTTGAAGTCGCTTATGTCGGAATATCTTCTTTTTATGAAAAAGACATGGCTGAATTCAAATAGCTCTAGAATATTCATAGTGAAGTTTCAAAAAGTATGTTCCCGCTTGATACCATAAATCGGTACACTTGCTTTCCTGTTCTAGCTCATTGTTATGCAAAAGCAGAACTTTCGTTTTGAAAGTTGCGTTTGCCATCTCTAATTATAACACAAAATATTATCGAGGCTAAACACACAAAAGCATACTCACATACAGACATCAGAACATTGGAATGTGCTCTCGTTTTGAATGAACTTGCATGATTTTGTTTATCGGTCAAAAACCAATACATTTGTGGCTGATGAATACCAACAACATACCTAAATTTAAGATATGTGAGTGACGGTAAAATTGCTCTAGAAAAGTATACATCTGTTTTTTATCAAGCAATAAATTAATAAAATTTGGTTCACCTTCAGATTTCAAGTTTCCGGCTGGAACATGCACAGATGCCAAATTCCTCTGGTTTTCCGCTTTCATTGTATAGTCCGTCTGGGTCATACCGATCTCGGCACAAAAATGTGCAATATCCAGCTTATCACAAAATTTATTTTGATTTGTTGGTTGAGAAGGAACTGTCGGACCAACCGGAGGTCTGAAAATAGTGATCAGATTTGAACGATAGAATATTAGTCTTTTGTCAGGAACACAGTTGAAACATTGTGTGACCTCTTTTAGTAGCCAGAAAATAGTTTAACGGTTATGATTAAAAAACAATCAGAGTTTGCAAATTTACCCGGATTTAAACAAGAAACAATGGAAAAACTAGTCTTTGCTCTTATTCAAATTCATCAGCGATACATTACATGATTTTTTTCGGGAATTAAAAAACGTTGAAAACCAATATTTGCTTTACAGACATTCTACTTGGTTGATAATATCTATAGTTACCATCAAACCAGACGAACTGCGTGGAGAACACTGTTATCGTCACAAGATAGTAGACTACGTCCCCAGAGTCAGAAATTAGAGCGATATATTGTGTTTCTGCTAATACGATTATATTCGCCTCCTGGTAAATACTTTTTATAAACATATCTACATGAAGATGGTAAAGCTTTATACTTCGCCAAATGCAGTTTTGAAATATTCCTTGTCTTAACTACTGTTGGTTACTCAGTTTGTTACCAAGCTTCAAATTTCAGTAACACGTAAAAAATGTCAACATACATTAATACAAAACACCTTCGTGAATGCAATGCTAATCAGCCACAAGGATACAAACACTTAAGTTTTGGTAGAAACGGAGTAAGAATGCATAAAACAAATGCAAACAACGGGTAGGAAAATGTCAATCTTCTTGAAAAGTCTTCATAAGCTGAGTTTTTGCTCATCGTTCTGTTTACAGTCACTCAGTTCACAATAAACTTGCCTGAAAATGGTAATTAACTGACATTCGAGAAAGCTAGTCATAGAGATGAGAACTATGTCGATGGACGGTACCGTTTCGGGTGACTCTAATCAATCATTAACATGAAATGAGCACAGTAATAACAACCAAATGGCTTCTTTCTGTCATACTCAAATGAGGGAGTCGCTGACAAGCCTGAGAGAACGGTAGACTTGACGGTTTGTGTACAAGTTTGATCGACCGACGTTGTTTAGTTAGCACTGTAACACTTCGTTTATTCAACCATCCATCCACTCATGCAGTCATAGTGAACATGAATCTGATCAGAACCGTAATACCAGCCGTCGCTCACTATTCGCGCTGCGTTACTTAACGATACCACAAACGAAAAGATTGGATAAAAACACGCCAATACCATCGATCTATTACAGTCCTGTGGTAGCTGAAGGAAGTATTGAGTTCAATATCACTCAATCAGTGAATTATGTGGACAACATAGCATCGGAAAACTGATATTCGCTGTGTTTGACCGTCGAAGTAACTATAGCACAAGGTAAGAATCGTCATCATCATCATAGACAACAATACATCAGTGGTTCACACTGATGCTTAACGGCCACACAATCATGAAGAAGGAAAACAAACCCTATAAAGGAAGAGAGAAGGTGGGTAAAGATAAGAGGAAGGGACTGAACTATTAAAAATAGTTACGTCTATATTCAGACATTTAACATTAAGGTGACTGCACCTTGCAAACAAACAGTCAAGCAGTAGGCGAAAGTAAGGCGTCATCAGCAAACCAGCTTCATTACAGCTCTCTCGTCAATAAGTGCACTTACTTCACAAACAATTCGGTCAAACAACGACAACATTCACGCCACTGAGCTCAGTTAGCCGCCATTTTGCCTAACGCCTCAAGCCACCGACTTCGTGAGTCGCGAGGTCCCCAGCCCGGGCGAGGAACCCGACCTACAGTGACCAACCCTCCTGGTGAACGATTACGTTTGTCTACGCCAGGTCAACATCTATCCATCTCGCACCTTGCGCCAGTCGGCCGCAGCGTCGGCAAAGAGTGCTCAGTGTAGTAAAGGACTAGTTGTATACTTGAGAAACGTTGCTTAAAACGTTTATATGAATAACAAAATTTCACCGAAAATTTCTATCTATACTGAAGAAGTACATTATTACTTACCAGTAAGCAACATATAGCTTGATACATTCACGGATTTCTATGGTTTCGACTTAACTTATTAAGGTTACCTGGGAGATCATCGAATAGGATCAACAGGATAACTTCCGGATTTTCTCTTGAGGTAATCAGACAACCTGAACATTACGCCCAAGCAAGTGTGGCTAAATGTTTAGACACGATAACTTCGTCATCTTCAACTTGAAGTTATCAACCAAATGGTCAAAACAATTTTTCCGTGAGAACATGAGTCGAAATTCGACTCGTGTTCATGGCACAAGTCTGCACTACTGACGAGCCTAACAAAGGCTAGACTTCGTTCTAAAATGTCTATTTGAAATACGTTCACAGAAGATTCCTCGATGGTCAGAATTCAGAATCTAACTAACTTGCAGCGACTTTTAGGTGTCAGTAGAAAACCTGAATGATATCTGTTCGTTAGGAGACCTTGTGGCAAAATTAGCGTCCGATTCATGTCAATGACTTGTGTGAACGTTAACAAGCTTCAAATCCAAGATCTGTCTGGTTAATAACGTTTTAATCCAACCTGACAAGAAAGTTTCATATATTGTGTAGTTATTTATTTGTTCACTGAACACAGAAAAACAGCGCAGCAACTTCAGCATTTTCATATATCGGTTACTTTGTGGTACACCTCATTAATTTGTGGACCACCAGTCGTAGTACAGGGGGTTTGAAATTGCTGTGATCAACTGAAGAAAGCAAGCCCTTGAAATTCATTAACACTTGTAGCGAAACGGAGTGTATTATCGTTACGTCTCTCGTCCTAACGTTACCCCAACTACCCCTTGTTCTTTTCCTATGAGCAGCTATACCCCTCGGCGTAAGCTGTTGAACAGAATACAACAGACAAGTGTCCAGTGGATCTCTTGTGTGGTTACGTCATCAGCCACAAGTTATTAGCGATATGGTTCTGTTGAATTCCTTCCACTGCAAGTCAAGCCTAAATGCAGCCGCTTAAAGTTGGCCTAACTCAATTGTTTAGAAACAACAACATATAGACGTTAATAAAGTGGTCGATTGTTTTCACCAATTTATATCAGCATATGAAAGTAGACGTACGAGGCGCCGTACGACGTTGCAACCTAACCTATGCAATGTTAGTTCAACAATGTCTGCTATCTGTTAGCGTCTTCCGAGTCTTTGAAGACCGATCCCGAGGCAAATCTCATTGTGGTGAATTATCACACCGGAGGTGTGAGTATCCCAACACTCGGCAGAATACCTCAATGCGGGGAGGTACGTCCAAAAGCTCACAGCGAGCGGATGAGTCGTCGCTCAACTGGATCGGACCAGCGGGCGAGACATGACAAGCAAAATAGAATGGACGACCAGATCGGGGGCGCGATTGCTCCAACACACACAGAAATATCTCGACACGGTCGTAGAATACGGTTAAAGCCCAGAGAGGATGAACTACGGATAACACGAGCGACCGGATGAGCCATTGCCCAGCGAGATTGGACCAACGGACGAGGAATGGCAGGTGGAAGAAACCCTGATAGAAGGCGTCGGTCACACACAAACCGGGCAGAAGTGCACATCGCGTGTGAGCAGACACCTGGGGGTGTTGTGGACCAGAATTCCGGTTCATAAACGCGAGCGAGCGCGTAGCATGGCAACCAACGATTTGGACAATAAAGATTGTGTTTCATTGAACGCCCTTTCGGTAATCTATGAAGATATTTTATTATTTCAATAAGGGTTATCAAAAGTGTACCCAGATTGTACGCGACGAATGCAATGACACAAACTGAAGGTATCGAAATAGATGTCGCTCAAAATGAGACAACACAAGATTTAAGCGACGAAAACCATAGTGAATGCACAACTGTAGTGGATAAGTCACGGTAACCGGATCACAGCAGAAGTATCCATCGTAATGAAAGTTAGAAAAGCAGCAGATTTTTTGAAGAGTTCGGCATTAAACCTCTCAGGCGATATCCGTAACGTGATTACAGTACTCAGAGGAAAGTAATTTACAACAGTGTGTGCAGAATATCGTTTTCAGTTTAAATTCGAGCATTACTGCTTTAACAACTGGGAGCCAAACTTCAGAAACTATATTTGCACATCTGTAACTTATTCATCTATTAGGCACTTCTTCGAAGCAGTAGTGGAAGTTGGATAACTTCAACATGTACAGAACCATACAAGTTAGTCAGTGGATCAGGACAAATTCTATCTTGATAGAATTCTTATCAACAATTATCAGATGATCGGTAATCTCAGAATCACATATCAACTTGATCACAATGAAAAAGTGACTATTGAACTCAACAACTTATAGAGGCCTAAATGTCTACAACGAGACAAAAGTTTCAGTGGTCAATATACAGCGCAATACATTAGCTCCATTACTACACACAATCAAAATTGACAAGTTCAAATAATCGCCAGAAAGAACTTTAATGATGTTAACAACAATATTTCTGTAAAGCGTACATAACCTTATAAAAACAAGTTAACTCTAAATTAGATTCAACAGTCTGAGTGTATTGAAAAGTTCAAAATATAAGCAGTACCAATTGGTACAGACCAAATTTGCATACTACGATTTTTTAGATAGGATCGCTTTTGTTCAAAGTTCATGTGATTGAAGTACTTCAGATATCAGGGTCACAAGTCAGAATCAGGACAAACAAACTTGTAGCTCACAAGTCATCTGGACTAGAGTTTATATTCCGATTCTCATGAATATCATTACCACCGAAGTGGCTGAACCAATAACCTCATATATAACTTGTTTCTTCACAACTGGTTGTTTAATGAAACCCTAGAAAAAAAATCAGAATCAAATATATCTTCTAAGAGGGAAGCAAAGAATATCCAGCACATCATTCACGAATAAAGAGATTCCAGAAATCACTAAAAACGAGTGCCGAACTGAGCAAACGCAAATTTTCAGATGAAAATAAATTACCTCGAAAATATTCCCAATGAGTAATATTGTTTCTCCGACGGGCGACACAGTGCCATGAAACTATTGACTGCTGATAACATCCGGACAAAGGTGGAAAACGTACATTTAACAAGTGGTGTCATTTATTGCGATTTCTCCAAAAAAACTGTGAAAAATATTCTGGAACAATGGCCCAGACTACGCTTCCTTAGACGACTAGATTAACACCAGATTAAACGCAGGTTCAACGGCGGAGTGAATGGACAGTTATCAGATTGGTCTCCCGTCGAAAGCACCGTTTCGTGAGCATCTGTAATAATACACTTGTTATTCAGTACTTCCATTTAAAAAGTACCCAGAACTATCAAATTACCGATACTGTTGTATGAAGATGAAGCCAAACTCCAGAGAAGAGATGAGCGTCCGGGAGATGCAGAAACATTGGATAACTATTTGAACCGACCAAACTAGTGATCCATAGAAACAACTTCGCGTTCAATGGGGACAAATATGAAGTCGTACAACTTCACCACTATCATTGTGCTCACTACCAAACTGTGCATAAACATGCGAACGAGATCTGTTGACTATGGTGACAGCCAATTCGAATCTGTCCACAAATTGTGCAGCCATACCTAACATGCACAAATGATAGTGCACCACTCGGAAACAATTTGTGGAAAACTCCAGCCCCAAATTCTAGCTCACTCCATTCACTTCCATAATCCATCCATACGTGGAAACGAACATACACATTCTCAAAATAAGTCGGCACACACCGAAAGTGTTCAGAGTGCGATCATCCGAAACTGTGTGGGACTAGGGTAAATAGATTAACCAGATGAACTAGTTGAACCAGTTTACTTATCAATGTAACGCGGAAATTTTGAAGGGATTCAAATTCTCACCCTCAAAGTAGTGCACACAACCAGATCATTCACCGAAAGATCACTTCCCTTTAAACAAGAATGAAAACCTGAGGATAGGTTCTCCGAAACTGGAGGTTTGGAATGGGCGACAGACAATTTGGACAGAACAATTTTACGACTAGTGTTGGTTTACAATGGAACATATTGCTCAACTCTGTGTCCACGTCCGGATTTGTTCAGAAAATTGCGTTGTTTCGCTCGGCATATACTTGACAAGCGACCTGTGTTCCAAGTTTACTAGTCACCGCCTCGACTCAGTGCCACAGCGCATCAAATTTGCTTACCTGACGAAGGGTTGTTTCTGTGTGTTTCGCAAGGTTCTGCTTAATCCGATCTTATATCAGTGGCCTTGTCGTGTACGTTCACTGCTCAGTGGTTGGGGTTTGGCTGTTTTCAGGTTGATTATCACACGCACCTGGTGCCAGTTTTCGCACTTAGGTAGATTTTCTAGCTAGCCTGTATGGAGAAGTGACACTAGACGTCAGTTCCACTCGCGTTATAGCTCAGCTCAGGACCAGAGCTGAGGCTATTTAAGTTTCCCTTTGTTCAATTCCACTGAACGTTTTTTTTACGACTACAAACCGCTTAACACGAATTTTATGTAGTCAACGCAGAGGCCGTCACGTGTAAACAAATAACTTTTTCTCTCTCACAGCAACTTTTAAACCTACTTCCCAGTTGATCATGAGATCAGATACTGCTGACAAACTTTTGTGTGAGAGTAGAACGAAGTGAACATGACTGTCTACGAAACTATTGTTAGTTCATAGCCAGTCTGTGTGCCGGTTCATAATTTTTCAACTTATGCTAACGATGTCATCGCTCACAGATACAATTTTTTGAGAAAGAAGACTTAGTTACACCCGGAAAATATGGTATCGGAGCGTGTAATCAATTATTTGAGAGATACTTTTCCGATTATACTGATATACTAAAACTTCAATATGTGACCAGAAAGCAATGAGCAGGCTGATGTGGCAATTGCAATTCGTGGATGATGACAGTATAAGGAGCTGAGAAAATAACTCACGCATGTAAACAATGCTTTCAAGTCAACTCTATCAGACATGTTTAGTTGATTTAAATTTCGAGAAAAGTTGAGTCAGTTTCTAACCTCGTATTCTGTGCGTTACATTTAAAAAGGACTACTCAGTATATCTTTCATTAGAAATTTTTTTTTTAAACAACTCGGAAAGCAACTAACCTTCGTACAAGTGATCAACAATAGAGGCCGACTGGAAAGTCTATGAGAATGCGAAAGCTATGATCAATTTTGGGTGATGTTCAATCTATATAAAAACCAAAATCCCCTACTTCTCATCAGGAATAGTTTTCATTCAGAAAAAACACAAGCTTCGGCAAAAATGTGGTTCTAATGATCACCTGCAAAGTGGCGGACAGCCGTTTTGCACTTGGCTGATCTCATTAGCACCACACACTCCGGAGAACTGAAAAAACAGCCCGTGAATAATTGTCATATGCTATTCCAGATACCTATATGACACAGTTGATCGGGTGGGTAACTATATCCAAACGTGAAATTTATGAACTTCCGATGTGGCTTCGTAGCTCAGCTGGTAGAGCATTTGCCGCGTTTGGGCATGTTGTTTCTATCGCTGGTTCGAATCCAGCAGAAGTTCACATTTTTCTACAAATGGGTTTCTTCCAAATTATCAAACCTGCTAAATCATTTATCGATAACCTGTGTACTAGATCAAGGGGTTCGCTTTCACCACAGTTACAAAAAGGTAGATGAGATACTTTATGGAACTGTTGTACTTCCGCATCCTATAAGCTGTTTGTGGTTGACCTGTGGACGAACAGTGTCAAGACGAATGGTTTATCCATTTCAGCTATAAGATAAGGAAGCGTGAAAATTAGGCCATGTGAAACAAATATGTTGCAGCAATGTTAATGACAATTTATGGCTCCAAAGTTTGGACAAATAATTTTTCGCAAGCAAAATCAACTACCTATACGAGATACGAGATTTCTACTCTCTGTAACTCTGAATAAATTCCCCCCCCCCGGAAACCACACACCAGCCACACGCTGGTGACTGCAAAACAAACTCAATGACTTGAAGTGAACCGGGATCAAACTCACAGCTTTTGTATTCTGACTGCTAGTCGGATCTTTAGGATACACAAAACTGTTTGCAACCAAACATCATGCGTCGACCTGGTAAACTAAAATCATATCCGTATTGAACGCAAGAACTTAGTCTTGAATTTCTTCAGTTGGTTCTAAAAATGTGCAAGATTCAACAGTCTTGTTTTCTAAACCACTCTGACAGTACACTCTTATCCAACGACCAGGAGTGGGCTTGCAAAAGGACGTTTGCTTACAGACTTTGGTTGGTGAAATTCAAGGAAAAGCGGTGTTCATGAAGTATTTAAAGTTGGACATTACACATATTTGGTCGCAGCCTTCGCATTCAGATAAGCCTTTTGACCAGCCCATTTTGAAAGGAAGTATTAGACTCGGGTTTCGCCTTTATAAAGCTCATTAGTAGTGCATATCCTTGTCCTGATCGGAGTTTGCACTCTGACCCTCTTGCTTATGAGACTAGCCTGTTAACCACAACGCCAGTAACCTCACAATAGGCATAACCGAATAATCAAATGCAAAATTCCAAACACAACCTTGTGTGAATTGTGTTCGGCTTACCTGATCATTTCGAAAGGAGAATGAACAGAATGGCTCTTTTCTGTTCGGACTGCTCAGTTAACTGCTGTTGAGTTGAGCATGGTTTGTATCATTAGTAGAAGTTCGGTGATTTAGGCTATTTCAAATAGTTGTCGGAAAGTGCTACCTATTACAAATGTGAGTTAATATTTCTTGGGTCCGAACCGTCGTCAGCTGACTCATGTTTAGGTCTTGGCAGCTTGCCAACAATCCATAAGGCATCTATCATTGCAGTCGTCACATAATGATTGTTCTCTCTTGTCGGTCTGTCAGTTTTTCGATTGTGCTGAACATTTACTCAGAAGCGCTTGCAAATATTTTTATGATTTACCTCGTCTCGGAAGCTACATACTGAAATCACTCGAACGTATATCTCGTTTACAATTATCATAGGTAGTTTAAATTACTAGAAACACCACCAGAGATACCCTGCTAATCATAAAAATGTCCTGTTTGAAATTTCTTAAAAAACAGACCTACCTAGTCAAAAACAAATTGACTTGATTTTGTGTGATCAAAACGGCTTTCCACCAAGAAGAAACACCCATAGTGAAGAAACTTTTGAGCCCTTCAGTTGATGTTTCTTGTTAGAGTATGTGATATAAGAATAACTGCATAAATCACAGAATACCCTCACAAACAAGGTTTCATACATCATAGTTGTGTGAAACTGTTCAACCGAATAAAACTTATATTGAACGTTCTGCTCATTTTCCCGAAACTAGGTTATAACTGGTCATACACAGCTGATTATCGTCACACATACACAGTTGAAACTAATGTGTGCCTACTTGCACTCATCCAAAAGGTAGCAGGAAAGATGTTTCGAAATTCAGTCCAGCCACTCAGTCTTTCAATTCGCCACCGCAGGGTGTTAACCCGGACCAGGGTTCAGAATGCAACGGGTCGCATACCGTATGCTGTCAGGTTGACAGTTTAGCACAACTGCAACCGCAGAACGTGTCAGCGTGAACTGTGTATCATGGATCCGTACTACTTACTACAGATACCACCAAGCACATGTTCAGCACCGTCCTCGAAAATGGTTTCCAAGAGCTCAGTTGGGGGCACGTGTACGGTGAACTCAGAAGTGTAGCTGGAATGTGATCTGTCCTCTGTACTGTGAATAAACTAATCTCGATAGAATGCACGTGTGTCCACAACGGCTTCTACAATCAACCAGGTATGGACTAAAGCTACGAGGATTCGAAAGCAGCAACGTGATTTGTCGTGTTTTTTTTCACTAAACAAATACACAACAGTGAACATCAACAATTTAAGCTGTTTAAACTCAACCATTTTCGAAAGTCAAACCATAGAAGAGTGTAGCTTACGCAGCTTTAGAAACTGGCGATGATAATTCCCAATGGTTAGAATGAATTAACTTGATTTGACAAACCACAAAGTGAACAACGGAAATAGTATTTTTTTTTAAAGTATGTCAATGGAATTATAACAAACGTAATATAAGTAAAACATGCAACATGTGTGAAAAAGAATATATCGACCGTAGCAACAAACTACAGAATTACGTTTCGTGGAGCGGATTACAAAGCTAAGTAAATGTCTGTGTATGTGTTCCTATGATATTTCGAATCAAAAATTGCTTATCACTGAGACAATATTTAACCAATTCAGGTAAAATTTCAACGAAAGACATGATGCTGATTCGGATGTGGATGGGTAAGCGGTTCTGCTTATTTTACGCAAATAGACGTTGAACTTTGAACTTCATTATAAAATGGCTAACATACCTGAACTACCAATAAACTATGCAACAGGGTTTAAACCTCCATAGCATACAAACAGTAATATGTTATTAGTGGTACTTCTCAATACAAAATTTAGACTTGTACCCCGATTGAACATTTGATGTAACAGCTTGTTTGATGGGGAGAATTCCTGAGCACATCTTGCTTATTTTTGACCACAGTCGTTCTCGTCTCTTCAGTGTGGAATTTACGTACAGATACTACCCGGCAGTATAACATAAAAAATGCTTCTTTAATAACATCACTCAACAAGATAATAAGAAAGACCACTTGGCCAGCTTTTTTTCAGAAAGATGAGCAGTTGGCACAAATTATTGCTTGGCAGGTTTAAATAATCCAATGGTTTTAACCTGACTGACTTAAGGTCAGTGATCAGAATTAACAGAGCGAATATGGTGTTACCTCAAAAGTTCACCACTTGAAAATTACTTAAATTTTATTGAAAGAATTAAACATGTCTTTATGTGGAAATATTTCCTTTCTGTTATCGCACGATAATGCAAAATTGTTAACTGTGTTCAACATACATTAACAATCTGTTTACGCTTACAAAAGTAGCAATCATGATCAAATACCTCGAATGGCTCAGTACGTGCCAGGTACTCACCGTTATTGACCGTGTATCAACTTTTCAATTCAGCGTATATTGAAGGCGTTGAAAAATCTTCCAAAACTAATACATACAATCGTTTTGTGAACTGAAACAACTGACGTGTACCGAAAATGTGTGCTTTATTTACGTGTGACCCGAGTGCACAATGATATGATTGGTTCTGGTATCAACCTAAGCCATGAAAGTGTTTACACTTGCCAAAAAGGTAGAAATGGAGCACGTGATAGGGAAATGAGAAACAAATCACCGACAGACAAGAAATCCAACTAAGTATGATAATCATTTGGTTGTATTTGGTCAGAAGCTTTTGAATGATAGTCCGTAAAGTTTTTTCCCGAAGTGGTTTTTCAAATATAAATGTCTGATATTTCAGTCAGTTATTTCATTCTAGACTATATATGAGGTAAACTGGTTTGTGAAACTAACAACATAGCAAACTTACGAACACTATTTCAGTAGATGGACTGTCAGACCAATGTAACAAAAAATCATTTAGAATTTTGCCTCATTTCATTTTCCTACAGTCAATGACAGAAATAGACTAATAGGTTATACTTAAGCTTTGCTATCAAACAAATCTACAACGAATTGTGTGTACAATTGGAAACTACATAAATAACCGGAAAAACGAAAAGAAACTAAGTCCTCCATAGTCAGAAAATAAGACAGACATGAAAAGATTTATGATTGTCTAACTTATTTACAGTGTTTGCCTACTGTTTTTTTTACAATTTTCAATTAAACCACATCTGTAACTAAGTCATACTGTTTGAGCCCAAGCTACCTTCACATAGATAATGCATTATCAAATATGCTGAAATAAATTTAGGTTGACAAAGTGCAACATAGATAAAAACTCTTGTTACTACGTGGTAGACGTTTTAAAACTCAAACCCAGATTAGCACTGACGTACGTGCGTAGGTTTGCTTTTGTGGTTACGGCGTGGATAGGTAGCGTTTCTGTATCACTCAGACTTGACATTGATCAAATCAGTCCAGTAGGCTTATCACGTATTCCTACAACCTCCAACCGTCGAATTATGAGAGAGTTGAAGCAAATAAACTCTATTCATGGTAATTAGGAGCTAGTAACACCTCGTCACCAACATCCGCATAAAGGTAGTTCACAATGACGCTTAACTGTTACACAAATCAAGAGAGGTTACAGTGAAAAGTTTGAGCTTCGACTGTAGTTAAGCCAAAGACAACCAGCGTGTTTAAGCGTGACAAGCTATTTACCAGCTGGGTTATGAAATTTCTCTGGGAACTGTGGAATTTCAGAGTTGGAACCGGTCACCCACCCACTCATCTGTGCAATTTGAAATTATTCGGGGTTTGACTGTCATGGTGATATTTTCCAAGCGTTGAAATATTGACAAGCAGTGCAATTTCATTGACCAATTATGAACTTGACCGGTTTCAACGTAAGGCGCTTAAACAGTGGTGATAGGACGGTCAACCTTGAAAATCACTTCGTGGATTCCATATGGCACAGTTGGGCGGATGGGTGTTGAAGTCTACATGTAGAACTTCTGAACTCGTGGATCTGCTTCACAGCTCAGTTAACAGGGCATTTGCCTCATTTTGACATGTTCCCGTCAATGGTTCAAGTGCGGTAGTAACCAATGTTTTTTACAACTAGGTCTTGACTAACTGAACGAATATATGCCACAGTACTTGCCATACAGTCATTAGACAAGATAGTTTAAAGATCAAGAAGGAAGAAGAAACAAAATTTAACTCTCACTACCTAAACATAGCAGCTTTTGGTAAACTCATCACAGATAATCAATGCATAATTGTCGAAAATGTACAGTAGATATCACCATTCAGCAAATTCTGGGTATTTGTTTGCATCGTTTTGAAAGCAATTGACTGTCCTTAGACATTTTCTGTTTCTGAGTTTACGTTTTCCTTGTAACTCGTTCGGGGCAACACTAATTCGACTTATTCCTTCCTCTTTAAAAGGTTTTCTTGTTTTCGTCATAATAACGCATGCCTGGCGTGTTGTTCTGCCTATTCCTTTCTGAACAAGAAGGTCCCGTGAGTCTAGATGGACTACTGTATAGTACCATGAATAGGGTTCAAAACGGTGCAAATAAATACCCTGACAGAGTTGTAAAAAACATTGGTTGCTACCGCACTTGAACCATTGACGGGAACATGTCAAAATGAGGCAAATGCCCTGTTAACTGAGCTGTGAAGCAGATCCACGAGTTCAGAAGTTCTACATGTAGACTTCAACACCCATCCGCCCAACTGTGCCATATGGAATCCACGAAGTGATTTTCAAGGTTGACCGTCCTATCACCACTGTTTAAGCGCCTTACGTTGAAACCGGTCAAGTTCATAATTGGTCAATGAAATTGCACTGCTTGTCAATAGTTCAACGCTTGGAAAATATCACCATGACAGTCAAACCCCGAATAATTTCAAATTGCACAGATGAGTGGGTGGGTGACCGGTTCCAACTCTGAAATTCCACAATTCCCAGAGAAATTTCATAACCCAGCTGGTAAATAGCTTGTCACGCTTAAACACGCTGGTTGTCTTTGGCTTAACTACAGTCGAAGCTCAAACTTTTCACTGTAACCTCTCTTGATTTGTGTAACAGTTAAGCGTCATTGTGAACTACCTTTATACGGATGTTGATGATGATGTGGTACTAGCTTCTAATTATAAAACTTTTGATGAATATGACTACCACAACCGTTGGCAACGAGATAACGGAATGAAAGCTAAAATAAATGTAGAACGTTAATATTATTGGTTTTGTTTCATTTTTTATCAAAGGATACAATTCAAATCCAACTCAAATAAACAATTTTTTATTTCGAGAAATCATGGCAGCATATGAACAAAGCCCAGTTCAACTGAAACCAAACATGATTGGGTACTACCGGACTGACACTTTTCCCAAACAGTCACATATGCAACTTATTTACTGTAATCCGAATATTAGTATTCAAGAAAACGAGGGCTGCGTGTGGCGTATTTGTTAAAAGAACATTGAATTTGTTTTCCAGCAGGTTAAATGATAACAAAAGATGAAAAGTTTCGTCGAAATCGTTTAGACGAAGTACTGTTTTCTTTCAAAGGAAACAGTGGTACAAATGACATTGTTGAGCAAATACAAGGAACAAGAAAATTCCTGTTGGAATACTGCCGCTGCTGCTGCTGCTGCATCAATCGTAGCACGGTTATGAATCAACCGTCAAATACTCTTTAACCAGTAAACACTTCATATAATAGCCCACGTTGATACTTCATCTGTGATTGTTGATAGCCGGTCCCTCTTGGGGACGTTATGTACGATACCAGTTTATCATAACGAGAGAACCAATTTCTACACCCTCTTTCTGATAATTGACCAGTAGTCTTGATGCTCGTCTCAAACCTTATGTGTGGCTGAGTTTGCGTTTTCTTTGCATGCCAATTAGAAAAACACCAACTCGATAGGTTACCTCCAATTGTCTGCCGCGGGCATAATGATCTGGTACGTTTTCATTGTGTTTAAACAAGAATTTGCGACTGTTTCGAGCGGTTTACTAAATTATTGCTTGATACCAAAAATATGGGTCATTCGCATCCACATTTTCACAGTTCGACAATGATGGGTTGTATGAATGTGTTGTAAGCGGTAACCGTTCGACCGGAGTGCGATAGGGGCACAGTTATATTAAGGTTACGCAAAACAAAGGGTTTGTGCATCGGTGTGAGCCAAGGGGTTACTGTCAGTAAATACTGTGTTCCAAACCATGCCCACGGACACCATGGCTCGAATTTCTTCGATTTTGGTGGAGGTCTATGAATAACAAACTGGTAAGGATACGTGTGCGGAAACGTATTATGTAAGTAAAAATTACGTTGCAAAGTATAGCAGTCTTTTAGATTTAATCACTGCAATTATACAAGATAGCAAGATATACACTCCCCATGTACTGTGACACGAGCAAAACTTTGGTTTCGTTTGACTGTTAAGCATATCTGAATGTGAAAACTGAAATTAAACATGAGTTGCACTCAATTTGTAATAAGATTTACTTTTTCAAACATTTCGAAACAAAACCGCGTAATCGTGTCCATCAATTTAAACTTAATTTCACTGTAAATTTAGCCTAATCTGTATCATTCAGTCGATACCTACATTCAGTCTTGATTTCCTTTACCGACTACGACTTACAATATATCTGACCAATTAAGGAGTATACAGACAAAAAGAGAGACTAAATGATTTCACGTCAAACGCCGTTTACAGCATCACGTATGATCAGATAAGTGCACTATGTGGGCAAATAAACAGTTATTTCAGAGTAATAAGAACGTTCAACTACAAAGTATCAATTTGAAAACACTCCGTTGATGCACAAAAACCTTTGGATTCAATTGGATAAACAGCAGCTAACTGGGTTTATTCGTGTGCACATTTTAGCTGCTCGGCTACGTGTCCCTTCTTGCAGAGATGACAGCAGCGAACACTTTTTGAAACTGCCTGATAATTCATATAGATTGAACATCACCCACAATTGATCGCAACTGTCGCATTCCCATTGACTTTCCACTCGGGCCCCTTTCGAAAAGAAGCACTAGACTCGAGTTTCGCTCTCATTAGAGCTCGTCAGTAGTGCCTATCATCGTCACTGCCGGGACTTGAACTACGGACATGCTGTTCATGAGGCAACCGTGTTTACCACTGCGTCATTGACCTCACATTAAATACAGTGGTAAACGCTAGTCAGCCTATATTTCAAAATAGTTTCACTTGCTCACCAAATGCGAAGAATGTTATTTTCCCATACCTGTGGCAGAAATCTTTTTCCGATACAAAGTTAAGATAGTTCGTATCTTCAGAGGATGTAAGGAAGGGAAACGGATATTTGCTTATACGTGGCGGTCTCTGCGTTGACTACATAAAATTTGTGTTAAGCGGTTTGTAGTCGTAGAAAAACCTTCAATGGAATTGAACGAAGGGAAACTTAAATAGCCTCAGCTCTGGTCCTGAGCTAAGCTATAACGCGAGTTGAACTGACGTCTAGTGTCACTTTTCCATACAGGCTAGCTAGAAAGTCTACTTGAATGCGAAAACTGGCACCAGGTGCGAGTGATAATCAACCTGAAAATAACCAAACCCCAACCACTGATCAATGAACGTACACGACAAGGCCACTGATATGAGATCGGATTAAGCAGAACCTTGCGAAACACACCGAAACAACCCTTCGTCGGGTATGCACATTTGAATGACCGTGGAACTGGGTTGAGACGGTGACTAGTAAACTTGGAACACAGGTCGCTTGTCAAGTATATACCGAGCAAAACAACGCAATTTTCTGAACAAATCCAGTCGCAAAATTGTTCTGTCCAAACTGTCTGCCGCCCATTTCAAACCTCCAGCTTCGGAGAACCTATCCTCAGGTTTTCATTCTTGTTTAAATGGAAATGATCTTTCGGTGAATGATCTGGTTGTATGCACTACTTTGAGGGTGAGAATTTGAATCCCTTCAAAATTTCCGCGTTACATTGATAAGTAAACTGGTTCAACTAGTTCATCTGGTTAATCTATTTACCCTAGTCCCACACAGTTTCGGATGATCGCACTCTGAACACTTTCGGTGTGTGCCGACTTATTTTGAGAATGTGTATGTTCGTTTCCACGTATGGATGGGTTATAGAAGTGAATGGAGTGAGCTAGAATTTGGGGCTGGAGTTTTCCACAAATTGTTTCCGAGTGGTGCACTATCATTTGTGCATGTTAGGTATGGCTGCACAATTTGTGGACAGATTCGAATTGGCTGTCACCATAGTCAACAGATCTCGTTCGCATAATTATGCACAGTTTGGTAGTGAGCACAATGATAGTGGTGAAGTTGTACGACTTCATATTTGTCCCCATTGAACGCGAAGTTGTTTCTATGGATCACTAGTTTGGTCGGTTCAAATAGTTATCCAATGTTTCTGCATCTCCCGGACGCTCATCTCTTCTCTGGAGTTTGGCTTCATCTTCATACAACAGTATCGGTAATTTGATGGCTCTGGGTACTTTATAAATGGAAGTACTGAATAACAAGTGTATTATTACAGATGCTCACGAAACGGCGCTTTCGACGGGAGATCAATCTGATAACTGTCCATTCACTCCGCTGTTGAACCTGCGTTTAATCTGGTGTTAATCTAGTCGTCTAAGGAAGCGTAGTCTGGGCCATTTTTCCGGAGTTTTCTTGATATTATTGATAGAGAAATCGTAGTGAATGACACCATTATTTAAATCGGCATTGACCGCCTTTGTCTGATTGTTATGAGCAATCAGCGGATTCATGGCCCAGGAACATTCCTCGCAAAAATGTAAGGCTTTCTACAAAGATGGTCTTCTGTGTTCTTCCTTAGTAAAATTCCATTAAGCCGCCACTCACACTAGACACAGCCAGAAGCATCTCTACTGGGCAATATTTCTATTGGTCTTCTGTGCACCCCCTTTTGAAGATAGACGTCAATGTGAGTTATTTACAGACTGACAGTAAACGGCCGGTTGACAAAAGATGATCTATACTTACCGGTAATTGTCCCGCTAATTTAGTAGCACAGCCTTTCATGAAAATCTGAACCTGGAATCCAGTCCAGATGACTTGTGAGCTACAGGGATGTTAGATCTGACTTTGGTTTGTGATACTTATATTTAAAGCAATACAATTAACTTGAGATTTATGTGTTAGATGTCGATCGGTATGTACAACTGACATATTATTTATCCAAGGTGTTGGTCACCCTTGCGCCCTCAATTTTAATTTATCGATTTTAAAGGTTCGAGGTTTTATGGTTTTCCTTTATCTGTGCCGCGACTTGTTGCGTGGAAGCTTCGAACATATCCTCAACCGCTCATTAATACAACACTGTTAGCATTGCTGATCATTTCTTGCAGCACTCGTCCTGTGATAGTTTTATATTTCAAGTTTGGACAACGTAAAATACGTTTGCTCCGGTTAGTATTTGCCCTTGTCGATTGCTTCAGTTGCGCGCCACTTAGTGCAATCGTGGACACGCACAACTATCCCAGCTCCCACTGCCATTTTCGAATACTTTCCTCACAGCAGAAGACTCGGTAGCATTAAATATGTGACGCGTGAAATGCACTTGCGTGTGAGTACATTTTCATCGCACTGACGTTAAAGTTCAATATAGATGAGTTATTCTGCCCGCACCGCTTCGGACGGCTTTATGCATACCTTTATACGTAGAAGTCGATCTGTGTGTTGCATTAATTAAGTATGTAAAAGCTTGAGTGATTTCGGATATTTGCCGGACGGATTCAGAATGGTCGGGTGACATTCAATCTTAAATACACTGGGTATTGATGTGCGATTCAAAATGGGAAGCTACATTGCATCTTTCGCTGAATTTTATATCAACAAAAAACTCGTCGTACGAATGACGAACAATTAGCTGCCTTATATCTTCTCTTTACTCTAGGTCTCTGTGGCACACACGGTGAATGCGTTTCATTGAGTACAGATATTTTAAAGCTTGTCTAATTTGCTTAGGAGTGAAGCCTTATTAACGTAAAAGCAATACAATGAGACAGGCTCACAGCCTACGGCATACATGGTAAACTATTTTACCTGGGGAGATTGAGCGAGTGAGAAGGACTGAGTCCACTTGTTACGGTACACTTTAAGACCGTCATCCCTTGTAGAATGGCAGTACATTGGACCTTTTTAACTACTAGGTCAGATTTATAATATGCGTTTAATCTATTTTTCGGCAGTCTCAGCGGCAACTGCAATAAGATTTGTGTTGGCCTGTAGTTTTCTTTATTCAGACTTGGCGTTTTCTGGTTTATCAGAGTGATACCTGATCCAACCGTGGAGGATTACCAGCTAAACAATAAATAAAAAAATCGTTAATGCAATGTTTGGCCCAAATTCGTTATGAACGCAGTTACTTCTTTAGGTTTTCTACTCACTGATGCGGTCGCTTGGGAATCTTATTCTGAATAATATCACTCGGACTAGCAGAATGTTGGTAAGTGGACCGCAATAGTATGCAGCAAGTAAGAAACGTGAAATGTTGAATCTCTTCAATGAATAAAAAATCTAGCGAAGCTATTTGCTAAATTAGAACCATTAAGCTTAGTCCATCAAGTTTGGATGTAATTCGGCATTTTTCCCTCAGCGTGATGATAGCGAGGACTATTATTATTGTTATTATTATTCTGAAAAAGCAAATGAACAGAATGATGGTGATTTGGCCCAGTCGAAAGCAACTTTATTAACACTCTTGAAAAAATCTTTATATGGTATTGGTACAGACAGAATAACTGACGAGCGAATGCCAACATGGTTTGCAATTATTTTTGGATTTCTTGTTGTTCAAGTCATGTGAGCAAAGGTGATGTCAGCTCGTTAGTTTCTTAACGCAACTCTTCCGAATTGACCCTAAACCTAAAATTCCATGGCCTAATCACTAGTCTAAAGCCTGTGCTAAACTAGCCACTAATTAACAGCAGTCTCTTTAAAATGTCTTATGTAAATGGGTTCCCCCTATGTATCTATAATCTTAGTATCTGCTTTGTAATTTGTTCATGAGCGGCAATATTATCCGATAAAGTTATGTAACATTTACGGTTCAAGGAACTTATAATGACTGGAGTAAACCTGAGGCAAAATAGCAACTTCGGGATAATAGGCCATTAAGGAGTAATTCCACATTGATAAGGTGCCCGTTAGAGACACTAAGAAAGTGGCAAAAATAGATTTTATGTCTTTGACAAAATGTCCATCCTTTTCGTTAGCGGAGTCGATTCAGAAAATTAGTCGCACTGAAGGTAGTAGCGGTATGAGAGAACATGGTACAGAACACGGTGTGGAATATGTCTTGAAGAACAATTGGCCGAAAAACTCTCTGAATATCTTTCATATAATAGTATATAAATTTCACTTCATATTTGTTAACCAGCGTTATTAAGCAGGCAACAGCGATTAGGAAATAAAAACTCACAACATTTTCACATCATTATCCGATAGCTGATAAACTCCGGTTCCGTAGTAACGACTTTCAACGTTAACTGGTGTTTGCCTTCCTGATTCATCAGAGGGTTCCCTGTTTGATATAGAAGGTTCTGTTTTTGTCACTGGATACAGTCCACTGCTTTCGCTCTTTTTCAAACTGCGATTTACATCTCTAAAAATTTCCTTATTCCGAATTCTCTTGTTACTTCCGTTTTTTATTCCAGAAAGAATATTTCCATTCGCAACATTTCTATGAATATTGTCCTCCGAGTTATTAGATACAGAGCACTTTTGAGATGAAAATTTTTTGGATGCAAGTCTCACAGTATCCAGGTTAGATGATTCATCGTTCAGAGGTGAATGGAGAGGTGAAGTTGCCGAATCTTTGGTTTCGACGTTTTGTTTGATTTTTAAGAGGGTAGAAAAATCTTTTAATGAACTAACGTATTCTTTAAGAAGACGAACAGCCATGTCATGGGACATAGGTAAGTCGTCTGTCACAGGTCTGTCTTCCATTAAACTTGTTGACATGTTCAAAAAGTTGTTCGTAGGTTTGTTTCCGGTTTTGGAAACATCTCTTGAAAGAAGAGGCAAGTCACTGGAAAATAAGATATTCTTTTCTTCTTTATTTTCCTCCTTGGACTGAACTGTGCTGGAACTAGGCACCGATTGCCCGAAAAATGGAACATTTGTATATCTTCCGTCATAAGAAACACTGTATCTTCGGGATCTATTATTAGTTGAGGATTGCAGGCGAGAACTTGAATTTTCCAAGTCGAAGTAAACCGTGTTCCTTATTGATGGTTCTCTGGTAGGCCTTGAGAGCATTCTCAAACTCACTAGTTGTAATCAATGTGATACAAAACGCATGATCATTTTGTTTGCAAGTCCCAAGTATATATGAAAAATGTCGAACCAAATGGGACCTGAAAGCAAAACGAAGAATATAAGAATTGCCAAAATAACGTATCCCGACAAACTGAATTGAGTAAAATAACAAACTTAAATAACCGTTGTTTGTGCAAAGATTTATGAATTCATACTCCGCTGGTAGATGTTCTCAACTCATCATTTTTGTTTTATTACCTTTTCACCTTTCAGTTAAGTAAGTCCAGTGAAGACAACTAAAATTTCACACAGTCCGCTGCATCAAGATAATTGGAGGTAATACAAGCTCTATTGAGCATAAGTGAACTTGACCGCATTCCCTTGCAAAAGCTTCAGTTTTACCTATTTTTGTGTTATCTTGCTCCATGTTGATTCACTATTCCTCTTCATACTTTGTCCTCGGATGAAATTGTTCGTTTTATTTACATCGGATGCGTGATATGAAATCCTGCTGAACTGACTTACACAGTAGTTTGGCTGCCACCAGTTTGAAACAACCTCAGATCATTATGTAACGATGGTCCATTTTGACGGAACTGAAATAAGTTAAGCAACGACTCTGTCTACATTTCGGAAACCAACGTATGAGAGTACGAACAGTGAAAGAGTTTCGCTCATTGAGGCTTACACAACCTGATCTCCACAATTCAGGCCATTCAGGGGCACATTGGAAAGAGTTGACAACAGTAAACTTCACGTGACGGTTGCAGCCCCTCATGAAATGTTGTTAATTAAAACGGAACGTACGTATCAGTTGCAATTTCACCTGCATTCAAGACAGCCTGGCTGAAGTTTGACCCCTTTTTTGAAATGTTTAACACTTTTATTGTTAATGCAAAATTCTCCACCTGTATTAATAGTTTGGGAGATATGCAACTGGTGAAATGAACAACATGTTTGCAACGGAAACCGCATTTTGTTTGTATAACATGGGAATCAAGCAAGCATACACCTCGTAAGTTTGCTCATCGCAGTCTGACGTTTGTCGGTGTGAGACTGTCCGTTCGTGAATTATGTTGTTGCTACAGATGTTCATTATAGAATGCGGGTGTTTTCGTTTTGATATAAACTGGAAAATATTGCTATATTAAAACTATTGTGTGCATTTGGTAATTACTTTGAAATGCGTCTGCTAGTACAACTAACTTATATTTACAAAACGCCTAACTTCTCCACATGCGTAAATCGATGTTGATAATGTAACCCCGCCGAATTCTCATACAGCCACTGCCAGATGTTGTACGAATCGGGATCCTTAGCTGTCATGTCCATAGATACCGAACCTAACTTAACTCGCTCAACCGTAGTACGCCACCGAGCATGTCATATTCAATTCCCTCGTATGTAAGTACAAATCTTATATACACCAACATTACAAGTTGTCCCAAGCAAAATATGAAAATGCTTACACTCAAAACATTAGCTTATTTTCAAACATAACCAAGTGCAATAGCTTAGGTTACGCAGGAAAAATGATGCCTTAGGCTGAAACGACATGGTCAGCAATGGGAGCCCTGTGAATAAATGAGGAGGTTCAAGAACAAATTACCGCATTACGCGTCAGGTTCCCTGCAAGAAACGTCGAGATAGACTGCCATACCATGAAATGTATAGCCGAAAAATAGAAAAACTCCCTTCGAAGTTTGGTGAAAGCATGTTAGGGAAATGAATAATGAATGAATCTAAGAGAAAATGTGGCATAACTTGAACCAGTTGAATGGCATATGACACCGTTTTGTTCATTGCCCCTTCGATATAAGTTCACGCATTTGTAAGTAGACTTACTTGACATAAGCAGCTTGCCACCTTTACACGAAGCAACCTCGTGACTATGGAGTCAATAACAAAAAGCAGCAGCCAAGTCTTGAAGCACATGGTAAATGATAGAAATAACTTTATTTCTACGCCTATTAAAGGGCGTTCGATGGGTTAACTGACAGATCATATGTGTTGTTTGTGTGAATGGCTGACTGGGACTTGTGGTTGACAAGTGGGTATGCACTAGACCTTCGTCCACCAACAATTTAAAACGTCTTTCCTGAACAGCAATCGAACTGTAGTTCCTACAGACCGTGAACTACAGAACGCAGCGTAGCTTGGAGACAAACTGTATATATCCAGCAATATTTGGAAATACGATAAGTAGTTAGATCTAGCTTATTCTGGGACTAACGGCAGCAACCAAGAGGAAAAAGAAAAGAAGCGCGAAGTTGGCCACAACCCATTCGGCGACCGTCAAAAACGCGCCAGGCGAAAAGTGCCTGAAACCTTCGAGTGAGCTAAACAACGTTCAAATAGATATGGGTTAAACGACCTTGAAGAATGGAATGATATAGGAGTCGTTAGGAAAAGTACAGGCATTCGCTGCGTGCAATTAGTTACACGACTGTAGAAAGTGGCATTGGTTTCGTATCGGGCCTCCTATAGCATGTGTACAGAACAGACAAGAGGAAAAAATATGGTTGCAGCTGGGATCCTTAGAGAAGTCACTCGATCGCTGGTCACTACAAACTGAATCGATTCTGAGTACATTTCTCCCTTTACAGAACACCTCGTGTGTTTTTGTGGTGTATGTATGTTAGAGAAAAATATACTTCGCGGTTCAAAATGATACAACATCAGAAAGTTACTTTCTGCCGCTCGAGCGGCAGAGCAATCACATTCCGAAACTTATATAACGTGTCTTATATAAACGGTTGAAGTTTGTTCGCGCTTATCAGGAGTCCGTGAAATTAATATTAATTCACGGACAACAACGTTAATTGTTTTCCGTAAGTTATCTTGTTGTAACCCGCAGCTGCGGTCGCACCAACAAATCAAACCCATTAATTAATTCGCAAAAGGCTCTGATAAAAAGAAATAAAATAACCGTCCTCTCCTTATTATGCCGAAATTTAACTGAGAACATTATTACGGAAGTTTGCGGAATAGCAAATTAATAACCCCCACAACACGCTAAGTGCTGTACATTTTGAATCGTTGCTGTTATTTTTGAACGCAATTTTAAATACAATGCCGCCGATAAACAAACTAGTACATGTGAATAAGCATCAAACTAAACATGCATACTTATTAGATACTGTAACATCCATGTTGCTAAGCTGTTCCTCGTTTGTTCAGCTGTCTCGATCTACACAGTTGTGTAATACGTAGCGTCAATAATCTTAGACCGTCTCTAGTCTACTCAGCGTTTTTCCCATCTCCTCATTATAGGTGACCTCAACACACCAAAACTCAATTGTATAGCTGCTTATCATGAAGACTCTGACCGCGAATTTTTGAAATCCTCGGCAATGTTGACTCAGGAGAAAAACCGGACACCGAATTTCGAACTATCTAGACGGCACCGTCCAGAACAGACACTATCACTGCTTGACCTAGCTATCACATCGCCTTCTTGACCTACGTTCCCGACTATACACTCAGCGGAAGCCAACGGGAAAGTCAGAGGATCTAGAGGCCTTTCGTTCTGTACGAAATAGGTGCAAGTGGGAAATCCAACAACACACCCAACAGTTACAGTCATGGATCCCACAAGTGGCCCGCAAGAATAGGAAGATTTTCAAATGCATACGCCGCCATAGAAAAACTAAACCTCCACCACCTTCTCTGTGGCTTCTCGACAGGAAAATCACCTCCAGCCCCCAAGTGCTGAGATGTGCAGAGAATACTATTCAGCAGTTTACAGTGGGGTTCCGCCAAACTGGCATCCGTTCCTCCCAGGGAGAAACTTCCAATGCTCCCTCCTAACAGCTGAATTCTCGATGCTGAATGTTCACGATCTCTTACATATGATCAACCCTTATAGTGCAGTGGGACCAGATACGATCCACCTGGGATCCTCAAAGAAGCGGCCTTTGGTTTGACGGTACCCTCCGTAGCCTGTATAAACAGACAATTCGGAAGAGCACTGTTCCGTAGGAATGAAAAGAAGCCATTATCACAACTATATTTAAGGCAGGCGATCACCACCCCCTGCTAATTATCGACTGATCAGCCTGACCAGCACTCCATGCAAGGTAATGGAGCGCCTGTTAAAACGCGCCATTCTTTAAGCATTTCTTCTCAAATAACCTTTCCTCTTCTACCCAGCATGGTTTTCTTCCCGACCGGTCATGCATAACCAATATGCTACTTTTCGTGGATAGCCTGACAGACACCAAAGACAATGGCCACATATCGGATGTTTTCTCCGACTTTGTAAAAGCTTTCGGCCGTATCCCACACGGTCCCCATATACATAAACTAGAAGGTTATGGGATCCAAAGAGAGGTTCCCCGCTGGATTACATCTTCCTTGGTAACAGGACTTTGGGATTATAACCGGATCAGACCATTCCTCTCCCTCTACGATCTCCGCTGGTGTTTCTCAAAGATCCGTGCTCGGCCTGCTGTTGTTTCTAATATTCACTGATGGCCTTGCCGACCTTACTTCTAGCAACGCCCGCCTTTGCGCTGATGAGTTAAGAATTTGAAATGCTTGCGATCCCAGTGCATTGAGGATTGATCTGGATCGTATTATGTGCCGGTCGGAAGACCGCAGTTTCCATCTAAACGACAGAAAGTGTGCACACATGTCGCTCGGAGGAGACTCCGGGACCCTATTCGTGATACATGGTGCAAAAAGTGTAATAGACGTCACAAAAGTTAACCCTAAAAAGAACTGGGGATTCGGCTGTCGACCGGTTTATCATTTTCTTATCACCACCAGATGATCGCCGGAAAGGGATTTGGCACCCTTGGGTTGATAAAATGAGCCTTTTCCCGCATAAACAGGCATGCCATTTAATCGCTCTACGAGGTTTACATAAGACCGCTGCATGCGTATGCTAATCAAGTCGTATGTCAGCTTGAAGTAAGACATACTCGCCATCGAACGTGTCTAGCGAGTAGCCATCAAAATGGTGACTGGCTCGCGGTATTTTCCCTACCAGTCTTGTCCTCAAATCCACTTGAATTTTGGAAAATTTGCGGCGACCTAATTCTTACGCTTTTTGGTGCAGGACTAGTGCAAGAATTCTTTATACCACTTTTACTCACTTGTTACACAGCATTTTTCATGCTTGTAACCTTCATTAAATATATAAACTACCTGTCTCTTGCTTCAATCAACACACCATGTCTTGGCGCGCCCTGTCCTCTGGTTTCACGTGGTCGTCGTTGTTTTTAGCTAGCCTTGGCGACATCTTCTCCAGCACGGTGGAGGAATCTAATCCACCGGAATTTCTCGGTCATTTGGGGGGAACCTTCTTCCAGAATACAGCGGACGTAGTGTGGTGGAATCTATTATGAACATTTATTGAGAGTAATTGCAAATAACCTCGTACAATCGCCGAATTACTTTTTGTTTCATTATACACGGCAAAATGTTCTGGGTAATAAACGAGCTTCAGTCCCAAGTTCGGCATCCAATTTTCAGTTTTCAAACCAAGATTGGTGACGGCCTGTGTCAGTTACTTTTTTGCTGATGATTGACTGATGTGATCCAACGAATGACCGTCCTGCGTACCCTATTACTGCAATTCAATGGAGCTGTTATTTTGTACTGTAAAATAAAACAAGAATGTCTTTCAATGGCATCAACGACCAATGGGCGAGTTCTAGGTAGCAAGCCTAAGGTGACCGGATGTAATATTTTCTTTTCATTCGATATCAAGCGGGCGTCTGTGGAACTGGAAAGCAGTCATTGGAAACAGGGTGTAACATCGCCTATGTGGATAACGGTAATTACCAAGAACACAGTAGGATTACGAGGCTAATTACTTTAAGTGAATGGAAACACAAGTGTCTTTAAACTATCTTCAAGAGCACCGCCAACTACCTCAGGAGGGCTGTTTCAATGACTAACAACCCGAAAAGTGAATGACTGTTGCCTAGGGCAGGTCCGGGGACAGAGCCTTTAAAGCTTCCTGACATGTACTCGTTGGCCGTCATTATTCGCAATGATGCAGAACTGTTCTAGATGTACGCTAAAAAAGTGTACAAGAATTAAATCACCGAGAAGTCTTCGAATTTGAAGCGGGTGCAGATCAAGAATTCTAAGTTGGTTCTCGCATGCGACATTTCTTAAGGCCGTTACAAGTTTGGTAGCCGCACGCTGAACAAGCCTAAAAAACGCCAACTGACTCTCATACGATAGTGGTAGTTACGTACAAACATCGTGAAGTGTTTCATTAGCAAGATAGTCTGTTCATAAATAATTTGAACATAAATAATATGGAAGCCCCAACCGTAAATGTTTTCGAATGTGAAGTATTCAAATGCTGGAATAAAATACGTTCCACGTTTCACTGGGATATAGTGCTTTTTTTGTTATCTGTTTCGATGTAACTGGTCGTTGCGTCAACGGGGTAGGTAGATCAAAAGTTGATTCAACTTTTCTCGCCGTCGTTGTGCATTCATTGTGTGGCCCCACTGGTGCTCAGAGCAACAGCACTGTAACACAACTAATGTCTTTCGTTTCTGCTTGACGTGTTATTCGTTTCAATTAGGTTGACTTACTCGGAATTCGACTCACATTTCACCGCAGTCTTCGTCTATTTCCAAATTTGTTTCATTAATGTCCTGTGCATTCAAAATTGCATACAGTTACCATTATCCTTTACCAAATAGCGCACTAATCTATTCCAGATTGTGTTAATTTCGTTTCACCGTATCCGTATTCCATATTTCATATCGTCTTTCCCGATCGAAAATGATTTGGGTAAGATTCAGCAGCTTACGTGTACCAGAAAAGGCAGGAAAGTGACGTTTCATCCCTAAGGTACGTCAGTTGGCGGAGACACCTCGTCGAACAATACTGTCTACGCTTTTACAATCCTCTAGCTGGAAAAATGTGGGTCCATCAACAGATTGTCGGTAGACTCCACACTTACCGTGTCTCCCATTCCCACTTCTGTTCCGATCAAAGGCTTTCTGTAAATCTGGGTAACACACCTTAGTCGTTCCTCTACAACTGTTGAGTTCCTATCTGAAAATGTCTGAAAGCGTCGGCAGTTTGATGAGACAATGTTGGTCTTCTAGAAAGCCCTGAGGAAGAGCCTCGAATAATATCGCGTGCAGAATATTTAGCCAATTCTTTTCTTCAGTATACGTTCGGCATTGTTGATGTCCGCGTTAATCAGTTTCGCTGATGGGTTTTTCTGACAAATGATCGATTAGGATCTTTGAAAAGAGAGGAAGTGTTAACTTCCTTCCCTTCATTCACGAATACACCTGTATGTAACGTATGATTGGACTTACGAACAGCAGGCAATGTCTAAACTTTGGCCGCGTTTCCGGGTAGCTGTATGGATGTCGAGTGTTCAACCAAAGTTCGTGCTTTTTAGCGAGGTTATCGCTCGTTCTAGCTTAATGTAATTTATAGCTGCCGTGACCCGTAGCTAACGACCATACGTGCAGGAAGAGACCTACTGAATAACTTCGGCGCCAAACTGTGCATACGTCATACGCGTGTAATAAACTGATTATTACAAAGTGAAAACAAGAATTACTCCACAGTCAGCTGTTCTGTTCCCTATTATTCTTGACACACAGAGTGTTTGGCGAAGGTCTTGAAGCGGATGGAAGCTTCGGTCTAATGAAAGTGCCAGCTTAGCTTTAGGTTTTTCTCGTATAATATATTACGTCCTAAATAAAGATTCGAGGTTCCCCAAACTTCATGTCTAAGCCCATTTTTATTCCCCACATTCATCAACAGTTGTTTCAGGGATCGACCCTGTCCTATCCACATTTTCGCGGGCGATATGAAATTAGGGGGTGTTTACCAAAACCTAACTCACAAAGCGACCCTGATAGAATCTGTCCCTGGGTAGTCCGTTTGCAACTTAATGTAAACCTGGTACAATGAAAGTGGCTGCCTTCAGCTGAAAACCTGGGATTACCAAGGCAAATGGAGAAAAACTTGGCAAGGAATGAAATACACAGTGCCAAAAATATGAGATCTGGAGGTTCAGTTGACTCAAGATTATATATCAGTTTGTCAACTGTTAGTGAGTGCATGTAAAATGAACATAACATTAATTCATCCGGAAAAAACAAAGTAAACTGAACTGAACATCACAGAAATGGCTCTGAGCGGTTACTGTCACCTATAAGTAAATAGGTGGATGATGCACATTTCTCTAAGTATCTGAGGTAGACATGCCTGGATGTGCTCGACCAATGTAGGTAACTACATGCGACATAAAACAATATACAGATATATTACAGGAGAAACATAGTATCTGCCGGCATAAGGAAGCGCAATCAAAAGAAAAGGATCATAGCTTACAAAACATCGATAAACTAACCAGGAAGAAGGATATGTCACTTGTTTCATATATTCAGTCCAAAAGATGCGACGATTTTACAGTGATTTACATTTTGCAAGGTTATGTAGGGGGACGGTGTTTTGTAACGTGTGGTCAAAACCAGCAAGCGTGCACCGGTTGAAGTTGAATTGCGTAACAGAGCGTGCCCCTGTATGGCTGACGCCGTTTTAGTTTTCGATTCCGTAAGGCGTAAGGCGTATGCATGGCTAACTGGGCCTTTGGCTCATGCTTGTTTGTATTGTTTCCTTTACAGGACTGGTATTGGAATCTTTGTTTCGGAAGAACGCTGTTCTCCAGTGTCTCCACGTGGCCCCAAAGTTGTCCCGCAGGTGTAACGGACAATCAGAGTAAACACGGCCGGCCTGCATGTTACGGCTTCAGTCATTTCAAGATCACGCTGGGAAATACGTCCAAATACGCTTTCAAAGGAATCCCCCATTAATCGATGTAATTAGCGTTTGGAAAATATTGAAATAAATCGGCTTTGGCGAAGGAGGACGGAAAATCCCGAAGTTAGGAAGAATCCAGCGCTAGACTTTGTCGATTGCTCGAAAGCGCCCGAAAGTTGAAAATCTCGCGAACCGCTCGGTCAGTACGGGATTTTTGGCGTCCATTCATTGCAAAAATTTCCCCACATAACGGATGTTTGCGGGAGTAAGAAAAAACCGCAATCTCACGTATTAAATAGGAAAAAATATGGGTGATCATATGTAATATGACGAATAGTATATATGTAACATTTTCTTAACAAAATCTTTATGCAGTATTAAAAATTTTGTGATTTCTAATAAAGTTTATAATATTGACAGGCAACTGTTATAATATTTGGTAACCAGCAGCTACTTCTATAATGATCATAACGTGATAATCGAAATTCCGTACGACGTTTTGACGTTAGTTTGTTTTATAGCGTCAGTGTTAGAGCCTGAATCTATATTTCATAGCACACAACGGTTACTAGTGGTTAAAGAGAAGGGTGTGAGGCAGGGAAGGCAGCACAAGATGTGACTTGAAGTTTCGATGCGGTTGTGTAACACAAAACTGGTGGAGTATCACTTCCCACCGTTTTTCATGGAGAGTGTTTTTATGCTTACCAAATAAACCATCAGTACCGGCTACCATTACTTATAACCTGAAGACTTACCAGGGTGGATAGATTTCTACGAATTGACATACATATAATATGCGGGAAAAGTGTATATGGGTTATAATCGTGTTTCTTTCTTTCTGTTTTTGCTTTAAGTATTACCCTATATAAGGTCGTTCTAAGGAATTTGCTATGAGCTTCAATTTTATGCTTTCTACCATTCTGAGTAATGGGGACAGAACAACACAAAAGAATAAAATGATTCTGATTATCCAACTGTTTCATGAGTACGCAATGATTCTAGGTGGGGTGTGAGTAAATGGTAGAGACAATAAATTGTTTCAGGTAAGCTGTTTTCAATGGAAGCCTGGCAGTTAGGACGAGCATGTACGCTATATGCAGCTGACGGCCAAATGTTCCCCGGATCAAATTCATAAGTCATCAGGCTACATACAGAGGTTGAAATAGACATTATGTTTGACGATGCAAGATAGCTGTTCAATCCCTTTTTAAAATGCTGGGCGTTGTTACTGGCTCTGATTTCATTCAGAATTGTTCTCCAGTTGTACGTATATTTTACAATGAAGGAGTTGGTGGGTATCTTTTTCCAAGCTGGCAGGGTTGGTAAGGTGGAATCTATAATCCTTAGAACATATGGGGAGCTATGTTGGAAATGGACGGCGAACGCTGTGAGAAACACGTCCGAGTGCATCCGGTTATACAGATGTGTAAATTTCAACTTCAGTCTTCGTAACCAAAGTAGATCAATACCAAGTGCTTGACAGCGTTCTCTGTAGGTCATTGAGAGTGAATACCCCGTAGAGCTTTTAGCAAATGATCGTTGGAGATTTTCTAACACAAAATTATCAGAGTTGCGTACGTGGCAGTAAATGAAGATGCAGTAATTAATTTGAGGTCCAACACACGTTTTGTAGAGATACTCCGGCACCGGGTAGACCGAAGTCATTTTTGATACAACCTAATTTCCTTTCAGTTTTTGCTACGTGAAGGCGTACTTGTTTAGAGAAATTGAAGGAGTTTGTATAGCATATTCCTAGATCGCGACCGGATGTGTCGGCGTCAATATGATGATATCCTGATGGGACAGACTCCATTAATCCATTACGAGAATTAAGCTGAGTTATGGGAAACTGACCGGCATAAAGTGGCGCGTGTTTCGAGAAAAGGCCAGTTATTATTGCGTGCAAGTGTACTTTTCATTTATATCAAATACCCGCTGGAATTGGCTCACTATTTGCTCCTTTCTGCTACTATTAATTGCTTTTAAGATTTCCGATCATTATTTGTTAAAAACAGAAATATTTTACCATAATGCCCAATGGACCGCTAGTATTCCAAAATTGTCAGTTGCCAGGAGATCACCCTTATGCAAAAAAGGCGTGGTGACAACAAAGAGAGGCATAAAATCCTCATGCACCATGACCAACACCTGTCTCACTGCTGCTACCGTCAAGGAGCCAAAATCTGCTGCTGAAGCGGTAATTTCAACGGTAAATTTTAGCCCCATAAAAAAGGAACAACACTTAGATCTGTTCAGTTCACATTACCGATGTACTTGCAGATCAGGTTAAAAAACAACGGACCTAGAGGCTGAAATGACGAAAATACACAGTAATTATGAAGAACTCACTAATATTATGCACTGACTGAACCCGATAGTTAGCCCCAATTAGCACCCATCCTGAGACTACCACTTCTAGTCATGAAGATCTCGTAGCTGCTGGAACGTTTATTGGTACAGTAGACACTGAATTGCACAAACGGATGCGGTTTGCAACTAAGGTAGTTGTGTTTAACGTGCCTGACAGAATACCTCTACTCTCGGTGAAAAATGTCTTACTCAAAACTAGTAGGATGGAAGACCAGGACTGTCACTGTCTTAGACTTCGCAAGAAGGTACAGCAAAAATGCTGTCCACTGTTATTGCAGTTCACAAATTAACTTGTAGCGAATGAGGTTGTCAAAAAAACAAGACCAAATTATACGTGCCACGCATTTTAAGTCGATAAGTGTTTGATGACAAGACACGACTCCAACAGGAAATATTGCGAACCAATAATTCCCAAGTAAAAAAGAACTCGAGCGATAAAGTCGATAACCTCATTGGCTTGGCCGTTGATCTAGACTGTTCCACGACTTCACTAGATCAGCAAGTCGTAACTGACAACACCGTTACCATGTCCGTCTAGAAAGATACTGAAAAACGAATCACGTCCAGCTCTGTTGACGTTAAGCGCGGTCAAGTATCTCCAGTAAAACCCACGGTTGGCGCCAAAAATACCTATCCTATTCATCGACGATACACTCCACCAACCAAGACACTGACTGGAATGAGTCCTGGAACTAAGGTGCCCAAATTTCTCCACAGTGTTAAGGGCAACATCCAAAGGTTCGAGAAAATAGAAGAGGCTGGACCAACAAATCCATCTCCATCTTTCAGTAGGCATTTCCCTCCATTATCTGGAGTGATTATACATGCCAACCGCAAACCCAAGACGCCTGAACAGGTCGCCAAACCAGCAATCAAACCTGTACGGTATCTACTAGAAAACAATGTTCCAAACTTGCAACATAAGGGCGATTCGGCGGTACTTCCTAACCGCTACGTAGTTGGTTCTATGACCCACATTGTAAAAGAAAATGCTTCGCAGACGACAATGAACAATTGGTCTTCTGCTGTTTTCAAGTCAATCCACAACTACAATAGGTTTAACACTTCCCACGCATTAATCAATAACTCCACAATACCTTATTCTTCTATCCAAAATATGAATGATCCCAGTAAACTAACTCCCAACGTATATACTCCGTCAGGTACATCAACACCTGAGTATATAACTGGCACAAATGTCTTCAAACCCAGTCCTTTTATAGTGCACTCTCCGGTATTTCATCCACCACCACCTGACCCCCTCCCCATGTCCCACTCAGTCATTCCACCATGATGACACTGTTCCAGCACTTTCTGTCGTGGAGTCAAATCTTTGCGACATCCATTCGAACAAGGGTCGAAAACTTCTACATCCTTTGTGCCTGGCAGAAAAAATTCCATCAATTTATTACTCATGAACGTGAGATCATTGATATGGTAGATGCACATCTTTAGATCTTTTGTCTTCTTGTCTAGTCCCCATATCATTCTTGTCACTGAAACGTGGTGCTCCCCTGATAATACAGACACATAACTTAACCTCATGGGATATAATATATTTTGTAGGGATCGTCTCACAGGACGAAGCGGTGGATGCATCATTTACCTAAAAGAGCAGATTCCCGCAGTTACACTTGACTAGCCTAGTCTTAATAAAATCGAGGACTCGTTGTGGCAAGTGGTCTCTATAGGATCTCGCGACCTACTTATTGGATGCATTTACTGACCGCCTAATGCTACTAGCAGCGACTCGACTGACCTCGTAGAAGTGATAAGTCATGTATCAGACATACCTTGCGAATACAAACTAATAGATAGTGACTTTAACATGCCAAATATATCCTGGACTTCATTTACAGTTCTTTAAAAGCAAACTGATTTTCTTTCATGCATTCAACTGAATGGATAGAACCAACACCTCTTAGCGCCCACCAGACAGTAACATATTTTGGACCTCACACACTCGTCTGTAGAGAAATCCGTTCTGGAACAATTTCTAGGAAGTGACCGTAATGTCATTAAGTGTCAGTTCGGCTTCAATACAGTTATCATACTGACAAATACATCGATTGGAGTATCTTTTCCCCCTTACTTAGATCTTTAAATTGGAATATAACCTTTCTTACATCGGACCCAAAAGTAGCAACCGAGGAATCTACCAACCACTTCCAATTTTGTATCGATACTCTGGTTCCCATAAAGTCGAAACGCGTTGATTCCTGTGTGCAAGGTAGAATCCTAACTGCAAAAGAAACTGGCAAACTTAAGTCACTTAAGTCGATGCACAGAAGAACACTGGACTTCTCCCGAGTAATGCAAGTGAGCAGTATGTTCGAACGTATAGAATACAGGACGCAACTGCGTTATGTGAACGAAGAAAAGTTTGCGCTTGGCAGTGAGCGAAGGAGCATAAGACCGACGCAACTGAGGAAACGGAGAAATTCCATGAGGAACCCTCCTATAAAAGTTGTCACTCTTAAAGATAAAACAGTTGTCGATGACCCGGTTGAAATGTGAACTCTTCAACTCACATTTTGCTGCTGCGTTTAACGTGGATAGCACAGTATTACCCGTTACTCCGTTGAAAACAACGAAAGTTCTATGCAATATTTCGATTGATGTTAGAAGTATCCGCTTACAGTTGGCTACCGTTAAGCCCACAATCCAGCCTAGACCTGATGGTATCCCACCAGTCGTTATCAAGCAAGGAGGTGAGGATGTATCCATTTCCTTACCAAATTTGTTCACGCCATCACTTTTATCCAGCTTTTTCTCCCTCAGCAAAAAATGTTGATCATAATGTCTCGCTACAAAAGTGGTCCAAAGTAGGAAGTTAGTAGCCACCGGTCCATCAACCACATATTAATCTGCTCAAGAATGCTTGAGAAGATAATAAAAGCGCCCATTGTCGAATTCTTAATGTCACAAAACTTTACAAACCTTTTGCAGCACGGTTTCCTTAGCAAACACTCTTGCATGGCATGTCAATTGGAATTCTCAAACCATATATTGATGTCTGTCGATGCAGGAAATTCGGTAATTATCTTACTATTAGACATGCAAAAGGTTTTTGATCGTGTGCCCCATAAGCGCCTGTTAGTCAAAATAACATCCCTTGGCATACAAGACCCATTGTACAGCTGGGTTTCTTCATATTTTGAGGGCCAAACCCAAACAGTTAAGATCGGTGCGCACTGCCTAACGCTAAAAGCAGTGACTAGTGGGGTGATACAAGAAAGATCACTGCTCTTTCTCATGTATATAAATGACGTATGTAATGTTATAAAATATGGCAAATCCTTTCTGTTTACTGACGATATCACAATCGTCTACACATTCCGACAGCCCAGCAACCTGGTCTTCTGTCTACAAAATATACGACAGGATCTAGCATTATTGGATCGTGGTGCAAAACATGGCTCATGACGTTCTCAGAAGACAAGTCGAACATTATCACTTATCGTGAATTTGTTGATCCACGATCTGAGAAAATTTGTCCACAACGTTTGCATTCCCTATTTTTCAACGAACTTGGCAATAGTCACCACTACCTCACCCACCCCGTTTTGTTTTATTGAACTAATGTGTCATTAAATATCTTTGGCGCGAGTGGCCGTTCTTGTCCTTGTCTGCCGGCGTGACAGTTCACCTTTGACCTTGTTGGTCCTGCTGAGAAACTATTGATTTTGCTGAACGAGACTATCGTCGCGAACGATTGAGGTTTGCCTTTTGTAATTATAGATGCATTTCTTTAATAGTACCGTAGAAGTTGTTGGATCCAATCTTGTTCTCATTTTGGGGATCCGTTTTTGGGCTACGCGTAACTCAACGATCAGACGTGAATCGTTACACTTATGTTTGTCGAATACCCAACGGGTCCATCTCACTAGATGGTCATTATATTAAAATAGCCACATCCGTTCGAAATCCAGGAATGTGGTACTCAGCCTCCATCAATTTCTCTGAACAAGTACGCTTTCAGGTGGCAAAAACTAATGGGACAATGGACTGCATCAAAAAGGCATTCGGTCCACCGGATGCGAGGCTGGCTGTTTACAAAATGTGCGTTCCATCTCGACTTGAGTATTGCACTTTCATTTACGATCATCTATGCAAATCCGATTGGCTTGTTTTAGAAAATCTTCAACTAACATTTACCAAAAGCTTAATAGGATAATCATCCTCATTCACCTATAGTGAACGTTGTCAGACACTTAGTATTGATCCACTTTGGTCACAAAGACTAAAGATGAATCTTACAGTTTTGTATAAACTGATACACTCGGACGCCATCACTACAGCATCCGCAGTTCATTTGTCACACAGCTCCCCCATGGTCTGAGAAGTATGGGTTCCACTTTGTCAACTTTGTAAGCTCGGAGGAAGATACAAGCCAACTTCTTTGTTATGAAATATTCCTATATTTGGAATAGACTTCCGAATGAAATCAGAGCCAGTAACAACATTCAACGTGTTAGAAAGGGCCTGGACAGATTCCATACATCATCAAATATAATGAATATTTTCAAACTTTGTGTAACTTCTGATGACCTTTTTGAGTATGGGAGCATTTAGCGGTCAGCAGTATGTAACGTATACACCCGTCCCTACAATCAGGCACCCATCTAAAATAGCCCGCCTGAAACTGTTTACTGCGTATCCACCGCTCACTCACACCCAATCTAGCATTTGATTGATTGTGCATTCACGAAAGCACATCATTTCATTCATGTGCATCACTTATATAGAGTCATACTTAGAACAAAACGAAAGAGAAAGGAAAAGAGGATTCTATCTCACACAAACTTTTCCACACTATATATATGTCCATTCGTAATAAACTGTTCACCCTGGTAGGCCATCAGGCCATAATTAATGGTAGCCAGTATTGGCGGCTTACTTGGCCGGTATACAAAAACTCTTCACAGAAAACTGTTCGGAAAAATTACTTCTTGGTTTACCTTATATACTCTAATTATAACCCCAGTCCATATCATGCTTTGTCTCCCCTGCGTCAAACCCTCCGCATTAACCATTAGTAACTGTCATGTGCTATGAAATATATTCTAACTTAAAGTTTGACCCTATAAAACAAACTGACATCAAAACTACAAAATAAACCTATTGAAACCTCAGTGCATATCGTGTGTTGTCCCCCGCCTCAAAACCGTTCTTGTTAATAATTAGTAACTGTTGTGGGCTATGAAACAGATTTTAGCTTAAACACTGACTCTATAAAAGAAACTGACTTCAGAACTTTGAACGGAATTTTGATTATCACATGATAGTCATTCTAGAAGTAGCTGCTGGTTACCCAGTTATCGCAGAATACTATAACAGGTACTTGCCAACATTAAATACCATTACTGAAAAAACAAAAATAATAATATTGCGTAAAGTTCTGCCAAGAAATATGTCACCTACGGCTTCAGATTGCTCAATAGAAACCCAGTGTGGCGAAGATTGTTACCGAAACCGGCATTATCATTCACTGCACAGTCCAAGGGACTAAACAACATGAGATTCCTCGTCCAGCAGCATTGTAGTCTGCACTGGAACAATCTCCGGCAATAAGTACTTACGGCTTGCGGTGGTACCGGCGTTTGGAAGGTCCGGCGGGCTTCATCAAGGCTTATACTTTCGTTGACGGCTGTTCAGACATAACGCTAATCAAATAGATTTTATTTGTAAGGTACCATATTGCCACAATCCAGTCGTGCATGATAATCACGAATCTCAGTGGCGCACATAGCTCTAACGGTGTCAAAACAAAGCCAAAGACGTTTTAGTTTCTGTACTCGAAACCGCGGAGGTTGACGAAGCGCACACTATTAAGCATTTTTCCTTCGGGTCTGTGGCCAAGTTGCGAAGTGCATCTGAGCGGTGGTGCGACGTGACGGATATTGAGTTCGGAAGGATTGGCGAAAGAAATGCCAACCTACTGGTTAGGTGTGATGTCCCAGAAACCCACTGGTGTATTGGACCGAAGAGCCAGTGGACGAAAACAATCTTATGCGGCCAAAACCGTTCTTGGCTGGACGATTTGTGGCTTAAATGGTGTAAATGCTACAACACGTTCTTCCTTGAGCTATTTTGTAAAAGATTCTCTCGCTGTGGAATCCCTTAAACACCTGTGCTCTCAGAAGTTTGAAGACAAAAATCGTTGCAGAATTCTATTCACAGGAAGACAAGCTAGTTCTACCCGTGATTAAGTATTTTATGCGTTTGCTTCACCGTAATTTTGGAGCTTCTATACCGTTTAGAGCTGTGGAGGCCCTTTTAATACCTGGGTGAATGCCAGCTCAAGAACGTCTCACTTTTACGAAATTGTTCTTCATGTGATGTAGAACTGTGGTTGAGATACGCTGCTTTACTGCAATCTCGTAGTAATACTGAATACATTAAACAAGCACATGTGAATATTGAGCCTGATCGGCCTGTCAGGAGATAACACTGTAGCATACATGCTGGACTTCTTCATCTTGAGCGCCCGTAGCACCAACTTTGGATAAACGTGAAGACGACGGGGAGCAGGGTTTTTCGAAGTAGATGTCTCAACAACAGTCCTGTAGTTGAAACAGCACAAACGAGCATGAACCAAAAACCAGCGCCCGGTGCGAACAACACAGCAACACGCTCTGTCACGCCATTCAAATTCAATCCATGCGCGCCTACTGGTTTTGACTAAAAGTTACAGCACATGCCTATCCGTTCTGTATTTAACGCCGGAAAGCCTGATAAACTTCATGTGATATTTTACTGCGCTGCGGGATATCGCGTTAAATTGTCTGATTGCGGTTGCAGCATATATTGGGTTTGCAGGTTCGTGTAACCGAAGCAGACCATGATGCCCCGGGGATACTTTGGTAGCTTCAAGTTAATTTAGGAGATAAACTCATCGAATGCCGGATGGCGGCACACCAATTTGGGGCTGTGCCACCCCTCTTTTCTGTAGTGTATCGTCAGGAAAACATCGCGAACTATTAAGATTATGCAGGCGAACAGCGTGCGTGGAGCAGGTCATGTAAAAGTTCAATTTCGCAACGGTATTTCCTCCCTGCCAAGTGCACCACACCGTATGAAACTTAGTTTACAGATTCACATCGTTGCTGCTTACGGAAGAAGTTCGCTCGAATAAACGTCTGTTGAATGGCAACCGTCCTACATACTGCCAAATATCTTGAACGCGTGGCGACCGTTAGGGGAATAAATAACAACACGTTTCCATCCAATCGGACATCGAGTATTAAACAGGAAGCCAAAACAAACCAATTTGTCGTATGATCCAGAGTACCAGAGAAACCAGCCACAAGCAGAGGTACTCAATCTGCAACCTATGACTTGTACAGCGTCCTTCGGACTGTGTTCACAAGACCACTACCGAGGAAATTATTAATGCAACAGCTGTGTGGTAGATAGCTGGGGATGGGACGACCCATTAAGTATGGAAAACCATTTATGACCGGTTGAAATACTGACAAGAACTTGGTAAAATACAGACGTCTAGCTGTGTAAGACCCGAACAATGCGAAGTGTGACTGAGATTTATGTACTTTGTGACGCATCTGAGGTGGATTACGGTGCAGTTCTTACGTATGCTTCTGCGATGACAATGGAGAGTGTTCTGCCTCTTTCAAAAGTCTGGGTGGCACCCCCGGGAACAGCCTCCATTCTTTCACTCGAACCGGCAGCAGACATATATGCCGTTCGAGTGTTTCAAGTGGAACCCTTGGGATTGCATGTTTATTCCGAGAACTTTATTCATTGTACGGATTCAATTTCGTTGTGTCGTGTCAACAAGGTGGCTACAAGCTTTGTTATATTTCATCGCGAGCGGATAATTCACAACAGTTGGTAATCCTGCAGGTAGTACATCACGTGGAGTGGGGAATGCAAGTGTGTTCGTGTGGTTCAAAGTTCCTTTGGCAACCGCTGGATTTACAAACAGGCACATCAGCGTACATTGAACCAGTGGGTGTTGAGTTCAGGAGGACTACACCACAGCTGAATTCTGTAGGCATCTCTAACGGATGACTGCCGATTTGTCACAGGTTTTTTGATTGGCACAAGCTGCTGAGAACCACTGATTGGATGAATCGGTTAAAAGCTTACTGGATTCTGATGAACGCCCATCATTAATATGGCGCAACGAATGTAAACCGTTTGAAGGTTGTTGATTCAAAATTGACCAAAGTAGATGTTGTCAGGCTACTGCAGTTAGAAGCGTTTCCTCGTGAAATACGAATGTCGTCCAAATCGTGTGCTCATGGGATGAGAGAGACTCTGAGGGAAATCTACATCTATGAAAAAGGTCGCGTCATACTTGACAGTCCATTTCGAATAAATAGGAAACTGTATAGTTTGCTTCTTGTGTCCTATACCCAGAATTCCTCGTGTGACAAATGTTGCTATTGGTACGGCCGAACCGACTTCGAGTGACGCATAGAGAAATAACGACTACCAAATCTGGAGCAAGACTTCGATCAACGTTTCTAAAGTAATATTTTTTATGCACTGAAATGTGTAGAATAGTCTGTCGCATACCTCAACTGTAACGGCCGGCATCAGCAATGAAAATATACCGTGAATCACAAATCAACTACTTAAAGTTGAACAGACGTGACAGGTCCCGTAAATACCAAAAACAGAACAGTAAGCGTTCCCGCTCGTTGAGACGCACCAAACAGAAGCACATAAGTTACACGGGTAAAAGGGTGTGTATGGGTGAATAGGCACCTTTAAGTTGTAAAATTGGGAGTGGTCACATAAAACGGGTCCACAGCAAAGATTTGAACATCAGAAACGTCTGAGAAGAAGTTTCCCATAGATTCGCAACCGCACAAAACACTGCCTGTCAAGATTTCTCCCCAATATTCGCACCACACGAATTACAGTTGTGCCGTCTAATTCAACAAATGTCAGGCTGCTTGTGAATATCCGCGACACATTGCCGTTGGCTCAGACTCGATACAAATGATTGCCATGCACCGGGACCCTCTGGAAGATAGAAGAATTTCCCCCATGTCTCCCATTTTAGTCTCTGGATCGACCGACGTCAAAGACCCCGCGGGTGAAAGCCGTTCCCTGAGGCTACCATTCTGCACATCCGACGAAACTGAAACGTCTGACAGCCGCTCCGTGAATCTGCAGTTGATGGCCCACCTCACAGCGGCGACAGACAAACCGCGTAAAGTGAATATTGATCGACACCTCTCTATTTATTGTGCTCTTAATTCACGATACCCTTCAGAAGACAGGTGATGCACCTCCCAACCTAAAGCCTCCGTTGTATTGTTCACAGAAAAAGTACGGATTAAGGTATCCTAACCGGGCATACCCTGCAAAATCAGGCCCATGGGCCGATGGTTTCTCTCAGTTGCCACATCTGTCACTAACACGACTTCGACTATCTGAAAGTTACGTAATCGATTTACTCACTTTTATCGAGCTTAGTGAGTGAGAAGATATTCCATTGTCCACATTTTCCAAAATACCCGTGCTAGGTAATTGGTCTGCCGCCCTTGTGTAATGTATCTTTTGATGAGGGTTTCCTAAACTTTCGGTTTGAATTTGCCCCTGACGAGGAACATATCACTCGGCGATAAATAAGCAGAATACATGTCGTCAGACATTAACGATTTGATCAAGTGATTGTTAAAGTTTAATTCCACCGAAACCAGTAACAGCGACAAAATGTCATCGCCAGGAGCATGCTCTACACAGAGTAGTTCACAGTTCTTTGAGTACACCTCACCAAGCGCTCACGGACCCCGAATATGTGACTGGCATATGGTGAGTTGAAATGTCAAGCGGTACTTATTACTGGCGGTTTATCGGTCATCTCATTCTGAACTAGCGACCCGCTGCTACCTTGGAGCCTTTTATTACAACTGAAGTGACTGCCTGCGTGGAATGTTTGACGATCATTTTTTGTCTTATAAAAAGTCAGGAACCACGCTTCCTGCCTTTATTTGTTCCCTTTTCGTTGATCCCTCTTCTTAAAGTCGAAATCTTCTTGGTGGTGATTGTGAGCCTTACCTACAAGGACTCACATTGTAACATTCCAATGAGTCAGTCACGGGCGACAACACACACGATGTTCAACGTTCGTAGTCGAAGCACAATCGGGTCTGCCTCACACAAAAAGAGATACGTTACAAGGCAACGAGAAGCGTGTATTAACACAACACAGATACCGAAGGAGACTCAGTTCACACCGTGTCTTTCTCTCTATATATAGGGAACCCCACGTTCTAGAAACAAACCACCAGTCTGAAGTGACCTCAGGCCCACTGACCGCTGACCTCGAGCTCTGGTTGATGATCTTCCCCAACCCTGTGCATGGACGCGGCCAGCCCGCCTGTTCGAGGACCTGAGAGGAAGCGGAAGGGAGTGTATGTAGTCGAACAAAATGGCGGCATACTACATGCTATTAAAACAGGACCATTTGAATTACGCGCGACAAAGCTTTCTTTCTGCAAATGCTAATCTCGATCTATTGCTAAAGTTTGATGTCGTTTACCCTCCAAAGCTTACTCCTGCGCAGTTTGCTCAGCCATATTCCCCACTTCTGTACACTTATTAATTTGTATCTTGGTTTCATCTGCGCTTCATCGCTCCGCCATTACGTAACTGCCGCATCTGGACGTATTCAGTTGACCCGCTTGTCTCATAACTTGTACATATTTTGTTTATCAAATTTCGAAGTTTGTTGTTGTTTTCTACTGTTTGGTATTTAATAAATTCTTTCTACCCTATCACTTTAGTATTAGGAAGACCGCTTTACAAGCTTTTAGTAAATGATCCTTAGAGATTTTCTAACACTATTTCATCAGAAATGCTCGGGTGGCAGTTAATGAAGGTGCAATACTTAATTTGAGGTTGAGTACACAATTTGTAAAGAGCCGCTCCGGTAGCAGGTAGACCGAATGTCTCTTAGATGTTTCCCACTTGATTGCCCGCAGCGTCGCCAGTGCCATCACAAGTTTAATGGATTAATCAATCAAATGATAAAAATGGTCAAAATATGGTAGCATCAAAGAATAGTCTTATTGGTGACTTGTTACCCTGATATTCCCTTTCGAGGCGATGAGTGTTTTGCACTTGTATACATACCGCCTAGAGCGCTCGAAAAGAAGTATCCAGAAATCTTCTATTTTGTTCTATCACTGAATGTCAGTTCATTTCAGTACGGTTTAAACCACTTGGGACAGTTGGCCGATTGATGCCCAGTTTCTTGCGTCCTTGGGCTCCGAGGACTCAGCCATGCTGTATCAAAGGGGGAAGAAACCTCGTCTTCAAAATTGCTCCACTTTTTGAGTTGGGAGTCTACACTAGGCAGTTTATCAACCAAAAGGCCCTCATTAAGACTTGCACACATTCTCCTTTGAACTGGTAAGCAGAAATTTACCAGGCTTTTAAGTGATGGAAGGAAGCAGCATTAAAACTTCCTTTGGCAATGTTTGGGTGCTCAGATTGGTAGATGGCATAACAACTATTACTAGTGCGACCATGGTCTGTCCTAGACCCAACGACCAACTGGTTGTCAGTCGGAGCAGAAAAACAGCTATAGAGGGGCAGACGGAAAAAGTGCAACAAAAGAAGTCCTAAGAAAATTGCACACCACCAACAAGGAAGAAAGAATGCGGAGCATAAAGAGAAGTGGACAAAGGAGAACAGACAAAAAATTGCAATCATCCTAAGTGTATTCCGGTACTCTTATAAATCCAGACCTGGGAATATCGTCAAGCAACATTTTTGAAATTCAATGTCAGTAAACCCGATAACCGAGAACACCTCAAAAGGCGAGCTATTCCAGTCGTTCACAACTCTGCGTAAGAAAGAACTGGTTCTGGAACCGGGTACGGTGTTGACCTGATCGAGTTATGGGCAGTACTCCCGTCTGCTAATAAATGTTCGGGTGTGGCAGGATTCCAGTGACTAACGTGTTAAGTTATGAAAGCCTTCGCTAGCAGTTCGCTCAGACAAATTTCCCGTGCTGCCTGTGGATAGCAAGCCGTTCTCTGGGATTTATTCTTTCCGAGGACTAAACCCATTTTGTACACCACAGCTTGATCAAACTTAGGGCTTGTGCACGGATGCATGCGTTCTACGATATACCCACTCACAAATCCAGTGGTTTACATCCGTCGTTCATGTCGATAAATAATTACACCATTCTGTCCGTTAGGTAATCAACAAGAGGATGTTAGAGTTGTCCCGGAGTGTTCCGAGAAGCGGCAGACCTGCTGTTTTCGTTGAGTCAACAAAAAGACCGAACTCAGAGAAAATGTGCTCCGTGCACGTGATCCTCTTTGTGTCAAATGTTATTCATGACTATAATGTTGCCACATATTCCTCAGCTCACTCGGAAGAACTACACTCAGTTGAGTGCGATTAGCACACATATTTCTAAGCAATGCGTATAAGATCAATAATACAGTGCGAAGAATACGAAGATTCAAGAGCGGAAGAAATGGAAATAACTATGACGAAGCCGCTGCTTAATGTAAAATTGGACGTACGCACTAATGAGAAAATTCTCAGATACTGCTCAAGATTTGATCCAGAAATGTTTTGTGGAGTCAACTTATTGGTTTAAAGGTTGTAACCGAAAGGATAATCAAGGTCATGTAAGAAGGGATGTCCAGAAAATGGCAAACACTAAGCACTGAATAGTGTTGGTGTCATCTGAGGAGAATACAGAAAACAAAAATCTGTGTAGTCTGGCCGACCAACGGACCTTTGACTAGACATTGCTTCGTTAACGGCGTTAAAAGGTTAGAAATTCTAATATCTCGATAACTGCCTCATCAACATAAGATTTTCGATGTCAAGACATGTTAACATAGTTTTCCGCCTAAAGGGTATTTGTTGGATTAATGAATGAAGCATAACTTAACTGTCTGAACAAAATCCTCGCTTCGGTAAAATATTTGGCCAACTAACATTTGGCGAAAACCGTTGACGACCACATTCAGATCTCCGATTAATTAAACAAGAGTGTATGACGAGCTTGCTGTCTACAAGGTCCGACGAACTCCCAAAAGAGCCAGCGATTCCTCTCCAAAAATAGCTCTGAATAAAATTTACCCCCTGCTGAGATGTGTTGCTGCTGTCGTCTGCCAACAAACATCGCTAAAATGCTACCTCCCGCAAATATTACACTCCTGTTCTCATCGCTGAAGCGATGAAACTAAAGCTGCCCAGAATGTTTCATCAATACTTTGAGGGCGCTCGCAATGACAGGTGTTTTGCGTGTTCCTCGGTTAAACAGACGTTGTACGGGATAACAAATACCCTTACCTTCACGGCCAATAGGGAATACTCAAGGGTGCATTTCGTTGCTACCGACGTTATTGAAAAATTTTTCCCAAATATTTTGACGTCCTGAATTTTGCACTTACCCCATTTCTATCTAGCGTCATTTTACTTCATTAACCTAACTGGACAAGCCATTCATTTATAGTGCAAGATCTCGTTTTCTGTTTCATTTATCAAAGAGGGCGGTGTACTTATGCTTAGACATGCTTCGTTATACTCGTTTCTACACTAACCAGCTAATGTCTGTATCGACAGCACTTTTTGGTTCGAGTACCTTTTGTTGTTGTTATCTTTTGTTGCTTACCTAATGACACCGGAGAATCCTGGAGAAGATCTTTTGCATCACTCGTTGCGTGACATTACGGCATGTGTCCTTTGAATTGGCCCAAGCTATCAAGTTCACCATTAGAGGGCCACTTTCAAGTCCAAGTTGCACAAGACGAGTTGGCTATTATCAATTGGGAGTCCAGAACAGTTGCGCCGGAATGCCAGAGAAGAGCACTCGGAGGTGCAGCTGTCCCACTTGAAAGAGGAGTTTACGGAATTCCGGGGTTCTGCTTTCCAACTAAAGAATCCGTCCGGATTACCAGGGCAATTTATGTGAGCGAGAGAAAATAAGGAAAAATTCTTTACAACCTCCCAATGACTACTTAACTACATGATATTTTGTGCACGCTTTCTTCGGACCAATAATACGAGGAACTTCAGCCACGACGGACAAAGTGGACAGTTAGTGATGTGCTTAAGTGGTAGGGTGCCAATTAACTCTCTTACTATGACTCAACCTCTTTTAGAACGAGACCACCAAAGTGGTGCCTTCTCGTATGTGTGATGTCATAGACATATTCGACCGGCATCTTCCAGCACCAGCGGTGGACACTGAAGAGACTTCCCTTGAGCAACAGATGACTCTTTGGTAACTAGTTATCTGGCGACAGAAAGTAAGAAACAGGGAACTAGCCACATACAAACCACACCGGCATAATCGGACCTTCATAGGACTTATTCCACCTCTGATACAAACCAAGATCTACCTGTCACACCCATGCCAACCACTCATCCGTTCTTTCGTTATCTCGACGGCATGTCATTTGTAGCTTTATTCTTTGATGCTGCGAATAGCATTTTGTGATTTCCTTTGGTCAAGTTGTTTCAACCTCCCGGCTACACTTCAAAATCAGGAGTGGGATGGAGTGTGGATGATGAAAGCAGGCCCGTTTCGAAACACGACCCCTTTGTAAACAGTGACTTGGAAATAAAAAGCATGTTGTTCCAATTGCCACCCGGGGTAGTGCCGCTTCTAGTCTGCAGGTGACGACCTTTAACGCTCCAGCGGTGTGATCTCCTTCGGAAGGTTTCCGGTTTGTGGCGAGCAGATATCGAAACCATATGGAAATACCGCGGTTACAGAAGGAAGAAGGGTATGTAGGAACATGAGAGGTTCATCGGATGATAGGTTATCAGTTTGGAAAATGCGTCCATACCAACATCTATAAAATAATTTGGTGATGCATTCAGAAGAGCTTTCATTCTGGAACCGGAAAACTTATCCTCCTCCACTCCCACCGTACGTTAGAAGTTTTACCATATACGTCTATGTCACATTATCTACGGCATATGAGTATGCCTAAGCGGTCAGTCTGTCACAGATTTAATCTAAAACACTGGTTGTGGGTCAGAAACACTCTAACAGCTACTCAGAATCTGTCTTGTGGAGTGAAAACGCAAAGGTAACAGCCTACAGGCCGCCACACTCCTCTACGCTACCAGTGCCTGTCACACCTTGTCCGTTATGTTGAAGAAGACTTGAAAAGATCTCCTGCCACCCGACGTCCAGGCATACTTTGAAGGAAGTCGCAGTATCGTTGTGATTCACTTCACATTTGAGCTTGTCCCACGCATTTACTATCCGGCGGCTGAAGAAGTCTGCCCATAAGTCTAAACGAGCCCTGCGTTTCTTTACTCGGAGTCCATGACCTTTGGTGGTGGAGTCTTGGCCCACATTTTAGAAAAATCGGCGGTCTTTACGCCGCTTATACTGTTTATAACTATGGAGGCTTCAATGAAATCATCCTTCGTCCCCCCGTTCCTTACAGAGTACAATTCGTTCTTCTTCAGTTGGTCATAACTGCGTTTGTCCCCAAATCCTATACTCATTCAACTTGCGAGTTGTTGTACTCCTTCAATGAATTGGATATCATAACGTAAGTGGAATGCCCACACCTGTGCACATTACTTCAGATGAGGCCGAAGTATGGCTTTGCATAGCGGCAGAAAGCACTTCCGGCTGTCTGTCGGGCAAAATTCCTTCAAGTCCAAACAGCCCATTGCGTGCTGTTTGTGCAGCGGCAACGCACTGGCCTGAAGACTGGAAGTTGTTTTCGATCAACCTTCTCAGATCTCGGGCTCTTTTGACGCAAGTAATGGTGGATGGCCCCCCGGTGAACGGGTAGTTATGGGGATTCAGAGCTCTCAGTTACGATTCGGCATTTGGCGGCAATTATTGAAAGGTTTCAATTAACAGGTCAAAGTGCTACTGCTTTGAAACTCTCCGTTAAGGCAGCTCCGTTTGTTGGCCCTGCTCTCTTAACAACATCTGAAAATACACACCGCGGGTTAGTAAGACCATGACACTAAATCATTAACAAACACCGCGAACAGGAAAGAACCAGAAACGGATCTCTGAGAGACACCAAGGTGAACTATGCCGACCTCAACTAGTCCGTTTCAATCCTTAAATTCGTAAACCCCGTTACACATGAAATCCTTCACCCAGTCAACCAGTTGGGTAGAGATGCCAAACCACGCCAAATGTGTGTGAAATAATGGTGAGTTGTTGACTCGGAGACTTTTCCGAAACCTAAGTGGCGCACTACGATTTTCTTGCCCTTGTCCAATTGTCTCGTGAAAGCAACCATAAGATATGAAAGGTTGAGTAACCAAAATTTTCAGTTCTGGAAACCGTGTTGTTGAGTTCTGAGAGAAAGGTTTTCAACCAGAAAGGTTGAATTGCCCCCAGGCATCTTCCGAATTTACTTGTCAGGCTCGCCGGCCGGTGATTATATAGTGCGCCGTTATGGCGTTTCAAGGATGACACCAGTTGGAAGCGACCATTTAAACGCAAAAAGAGATTTTTCAGATTTTTCAAGAAATACTGAAGTGCATATTTCAAGGCAAATATACAAATGTTTTCGTTGTGCTGCAGTGAGAATAATGGACTTTCGCCTTGCGTGCAAAATGATATTTTTCAAAGCGCTTGGTTCTGTAAGCTGTGTTTCTGCAAGCTTTGTATCTCAACCTATTACGATGGCTTTCGTCCGTCATTTCCCTTCCGATACCTCTTTCTCTGTAAAATGGCTGCAGACACCACTGATCTTTACTAAGGCGGACGATTAGAGACTCATCTTTGTAATAGGTGTGAAAACAGGTCCAAGAGTTCCATAAGCCCTTCGTTGCTGATTATTCACCTATCTTCAACAGAAGCGTTTTCCTCTTCAATAACCCAACACATGTCTCGTATCGCTTCCGAAATTCGTTCTGTATTTATTCGGCCAAAATTACGAACAATTTCTTTTTTAAAAAACCTTCTTGTCACGCGGACCTTGAAGCTGAAGACACACTGATCACTCTTCGCAAGCGGGGTTTTACTTTTCTTGGTGACTATGCCTTGCTCATATCAATACAACAAAAACAGTGCGTGCCCGCGTCGGAACCGAGTATGAGCTTGAACATTCCGACTTAAATCGCCAGAGTTTCTCAATTCCGGGAGTATTCGTTTGGAAATATCCACCCCGGCTATTTCATGGTCCCAGCAAATGCTTTGGGGTTCTAGTCCCGGCTGCCATTACGGGCACGGAATCACCGGCTAAGAAACTAAATAAATCTAACAGATCTTTATCTTCTTTATTGCTAGTTAACGGTTCCCTGTAGGTGTTGGAAATAAGCGGTCTTATGTTAACCTCACGAGTGTGGCAGGAAGCAGCGTGTACTTCCGAGATATTTCGTGAGAATGGTGTCCTCCACTGCTCGTAAAGACTGCACGATGACAACGAGGTCTTCCAATCCGCGCACTCATCCATAGGTCCTGGCTATGAATAGAAAAGCCCCTGAAGGAGAGCACCCGATGGTTATTTCGGGTTCTTGCCATGCTCCGGCCCCAATGGTGACATGGAAACTTCTGATACGCTCCTCAAGCTCCCCACAAGTAGTGTCAATTCTTCAGGCGTTCATAAACCAAAACTTGAGGTTCTTCTCCTGCAGCGCTTGCCCAGATATTTCCGTTGTGTCGAATCTTCACTCTGGTCCTCTTCCCGAGGGGACTGCCCATTTTTGGGTGATTTTCCTCCCCAACTTTAAACAGTTTGACCCCCAATACCTCCTTAAGCGATCCAACCCATCCACTGCTTCGTATCATTATTATCATTCATCACCACCGCCAGAGGTCAGGCGACATTCTCAGCCGCGACTTATGTGTGGCAGGTTGCTCGACTAGTTTTTAAAGGCTTACAAGCTAGGACAACTACCTTTACATAGGGTTTGGCTTTGGTTGTTATCAAATCAATAGTATCCTCTTAGCGCAATTTTATAAATGAAGTTTCTCGGCTCTTCTACTGTACTTTTGGCTTTCCGTTCCGTCTTGTGGCAGGTACTCACCTTCGCAAAGGAAGACACTACTTTTGCTATTCTGGGAACCAGCCCCAGATCTACCATTAAATACTACTTTGTGATGGGTGCATACGTCGCTAAAGCCTTTTAATCTAAATATAATAATAATATATACTTCTCAACGCATATGTGAGAAGCACACTCAGATGTGTGCGATCATGACTGATAATTACATGTGGTACAAAGCAACAAATGGATACATAACAAGACAAACATGAAATCTGTTGACCAAAGAAGACGTAATCAGAGGGAAAATAGTCAGTTTACAAAGTTCGAATCACACATAATGAAAGAAGGTAGTTCGTCTGTTCCACGGATTCGGTCCCAAAAATGAGATGTTACATTAATTTACCTTTTACACGGTTAGGTAAAGACGACGTTTCAAATACTTCAAGGTCACGCCGGGAAATATTTGAGAATACACCTTCGAAGGATTTCGTCGTTTTTGACGTAATTTCAGTCGGAAAAGTGCTGAACTAATTTAGGTTTGGCGAGGGAGGACTGAAAGTTTCAAAATCCAGCGAAGAGTTGAACAGATTCCAGCGCAGAACCTTGATGGTTGCTCGAAAACTTCAAAAAGTTGAAAATTTCGCTACTCGCTCGGCCAATATGTGATTTTGAGCGCCCATTTATCGCGAAGAACTTTTCTAGCATTACGGATGCTCGTGGGAATAAGAAAAAGAGAGCAATGCCATGTGTTGAATTAGAAAATGTGGAGTAATCACATGTAATATGAAGATTAATGTAAACGTTATATTTTTTGACAAAACTTTACGCGATATCAAAGCTTTTGTGTTTTTCCAATAAAGTATGTAATATTCGGAAATAATTGTTATGACATTCTGCGATAAGTGGGTAACCAGCAGCTACTTCTAGACTGATTATCACGTGATAATCAGAACTCCGTCCAACGTTTTGACGTCAGTTTGTTTTATATGGCCAATGTTTAAGCTAGAATCTATACTTCAATGGGTTCAATGGGTGACAGACGGAAGTAGAAAGCCACGGCTTTTGATGGTTCCGTTTCTCCGGGCGAAGAATCTCTGTACCAGAGGGGTAGTTGCACGCCGCAACTTTCTTGGTTGTATCAAGGGCTACAACGGGGAATAGATAGATAAACAAACAAGTTGATAAATGCACTCCTACTATGGTTAAACACGCAATTCCGTGGCTAGGTATGAACTATTCAACAGACGACCATACATACGTGGCTGTGTACAGAATAGTATGCTGGGATTTGGATTAAGTGTTTGAGTAGCGATCCAGACGAAATTTGAACGCAGCGACTGTCGTGGCGTTCACGATATGTTCTGGCAGGGAGTTCCAGGCTTTGCACACCCGAACCGAGAAGAAGTTGTGCCTTAGCTCGAGTCTGCTGTACTGGCACTTTATTTTTAATGAGTGTCCTCTGAGTGAGCTAGAATCCGCACACGTGATCATGGATCTGCACGGATGGTTGGGGGTCTTCATAATCATGAACGCCAAAATTAAGTCACCTCTGTGTCTGCGGTATTCCAGAGAGAAGAGGTTAAGCTCGCGAAGCCGCTCGGTGTAGGGCTTAGAAACCAACCCACGGACTGCTTTCGTCGCACGCCTCTGAACAGTTTCCAGAATTAGTTTATCCTTTTGTAAATGAGGAGGCCAAACAATGGTTCCCTGTTCTAGGTGAGGACGAATAAAGCTGTTATACAGGTGGTTGAAACATGATCGCTCAAATTTTCCAAACAGACGCTTCAGAAGCGCTTCATAGCCTACAACAATTAATAATGGTTAATGAGGAGGTTTTCAATGCAGGGGCAGAACACACGATATGAATTAAGGTTTCAGTGGGTTTATTATGTATTTTTGACATCAGTTTGTTTTATACGGTCAATGTTTAAGGTGGAATATGTAGTTCATAGCGCACAATAATTACTAAATGGTTATTGAGTGGAGTTTGAGGTAGGGGAGACAACGCATGATGTGAATTACGGTTATAATAAGATTATATAAGGCAAACGAGGGAGTATTTTCACCCTCACAGTTTTCTGTGGGGAGTTTTTGTATGCCGGCCAAGTTGGCCGTCAGTACTGGCTACCATTAATTATTGTCTGAGTGATTAACAAGGTGAACAGGTTTTTACGAATGGGCATATATATAAAATGTGGAAAAGTATATATGTGAGATACAATCCTTTTTTCTTTTTCATTTTGTTTTAAGTACAACTCTTTATTAGTGACGCACGTGAGTAAAATGATGTGGTTTCGTGCTTGCGTAATGAATCAAATGCGAAATGTGGTATGAGTAAACGGTGGATACGCAGTAAACAGTTTCAGACAAGCTGTTCCGAATAGCACCCTGATAGTAAAGATAGGTACATGCGTTGATCCTGTTGACGGCTAAACGTTATCTGGACCACATTCAAAAAGGTCATCAGAAGAAATACGAAGTTTGAAGATTGACATTATGTTTGATGATGTAAGGAAGCTGTCCAGGCCTTTCTAAAATGCAGAATGCTGTTACTGGCTCTGACTTCATTCGGAAGTCTATTCCAAATATAGGAATATTTTACATTAAAGAAGTTGGCTCGCGTCATTTGCGAGCTAACAGGGTTGACAAAGTGGAACCCTTATTTCGTAGACCATATGAGGAGCTGTGTTTGAAGTGAATGGCGAACGCTGTGGTAATGATGCCCGAGTGTAACAGTTTATACAGAAGTGTAAGATTCAACTTTAGTCTTCGTAACCAAAGTGGATCAATAGCAAGTGTTCGACAACGTTCCCCATAGGTGAATGAGGATGAATATCCTGTTGAGCTTTTGGTAAATGATCGCTGAAGATTTTCTAAAACAATTCTATCAGATTTGCGTAGGTGGCAGTAAATGAAGGTGCAATATTCGAGTTCAGGTCGAGCACACATTTTGTAAACAGCCTCGCATCCGGTGGACCAAATGTCTTTTTGATACAGCCTATTGTATTTTTAGTTTCCGCTACCTGAAACCGTACTTGTTCAGAGAAACTGAAGGAGTTTGAATACCATATTCCTAGATCTCGAACGGATGTGGCGGTGCCAATATGATGACCGTCTAGTGAGACAGACCCATTGGGTATCCGACAACCATAAGTGATAATATTCGACTTGTCTTCTGAGAACGTCATGAGCCATGTTTTGCACCACGATCCAATAATGCTAGATCCTGTCGTATATTTTGTAGACAGAAGACCAGGTTGCTGGGCTGTCGGAATGTGTAGACGATTGTGATATCGTCAGTAAACAGAAAGGATTTGCCATATTTTATAACATTACATACGTCATTTATATACATGAGAAAGAGCAGTGATCTTTCTTGTATCACCCCACTAGTCACTGCTTTTAGCGTTAGGCAGTGCGCACCGATCTTAACTGTTTGGGTTTGGCCCTCAAAATATGAAGAAACCCAGCTGTACAATGGGTCTTGTATGCCAAGGGATGTTATTTTGACTAACAGGCGCTTATGGGGCACACGATCAAAAACCTTTTGCATGTCTAATAGTAAGATAATTACCGAATTTCCTGCATCGACAGACATCAATATATGGTTTGAGAATTCCAATTGACATGCCATGCAAGAGTGTTTGCTAAGGAAACCGTGCTGCAAAAGGTTTGTAAAGTTTTGTGACATTAAGAATTCGACAATGGGCGCTTTTATTATCTTCTCAAGCATTCTTGAGCAGATTAATATGTGGTTGATGGACCGGTGGCTACTAACTTCCTACTTTGGACCACTTTTGTAGCGAGACATTATGATCAACATTTTTTGCTGAGGGAGAAAAAGCTGGATAAAAGTGATGGCGTGAACAAATTTGGTAAGGAAATGGATACATCCTCACCTCCTTGCTTGATAACGACTGGTGGGATACCATCAGGTCTAGGCTGGATTGTGGGCTTAACGGTAGCCAACTGTAAGCGGATACTTCTAACATCAATCGAAATATTGCATAGAACTTTCGTTGTTTTCAACGGAGTAACGGGTAATACTGTGCTATCCACGTTAAACGCAGCAGCAAAATGTGAGTTGAAGAGTTCACATTTCAACCGGGTCATCGACAACTGTTTTATCTTTAAGAGTGACAACTTTTATAGGAGGGTTCCTCATGGAATTTCTCCGTTTCCTCAGTTGCGTCGGTCTTATGCTCCTTCGCTCACTGCCAAGCGCAAACTTTTCTTCGTTCACATAACGCAGTTGCGTCCTGTATTCTATACGTTCGAACATACTGCTCACTTGCATTACTCGGGAGAAGTCCAGTGTTCTTCTGTGCATCGACTTAAGTGACTTAAGTTTGCCAGTTTCTTTTGCAGTTAGGATTCTACCTTGCACACAGGAATCAACGCGTTTCGACTTTATGGGAACCAGAGTATCGATACAAAATTGGAAGTGGTTGGTAGATTCCTCGGTTGCTACTTTTGGGTCCGATGTAAGAAAGGTTATATTCCAATTTAAAGATCTAAGTAAGGGGGAAAAGATACTCCAATCGATGTATTTGTCAGTATGATAACTGTATTGAAGCCGAACTGACACTTAATGACATTACGGTCACTTCCTAGAAATTGTTCCAGAACGGATTTCTCTACAGACGAGTGTGTGAGGTCCAAAATATGTTACTGTCTGGTGGGCGCTAAGAGGTGTTGGTTCTATCCATTCAGTTGAATGCATGAAAGAAAATCAGTTTGCTTTTCAAGAACTGTAAATGAAGTCCAGGATATATTTGGCATGTTAAAGTCACTATCTATTAGTTTGTATTCGCAAGGTATGTCTGATACATGACTTATCACTTCTACGAGGTCAGTCAAGTCGCTGCTAGTAGCATTAGGCGGTCAGTAAATGCATCCAATAAGTAGGTCGCGAGATCCTATAGAGACCACTTACCACAACGAGTCCTCGATTTTATTAAGACTAGGCTAGTCAAGTGTAACTGCGGAAATCTGCTCTTTTAGGTAAATGATGCATCCACCGCTTCGTCCTGTGAGACGATCCCTACAAAATATATTATATCCCATGAGGTTAAGTTATGTGTCTGTATTATCAGGGGAGCACCACGTTTCAGTGACAAGAATGATATGGGGACTAGACAAGAAGACAAAAGATCTAAAGATGTGCATCTACCATATCAATGATCTCACGTTCATGAGTAATAAATTGATGGAATTTTTTCTGCCAGGCACAAAGGATGTAGAAGTTTTCGACCCTTGTTCGAATGGATGTCGCAAAGATTTGACTCCACGACAGAAAGTGCTGGAACAGTGTCATCATGGTGGAATGACTGAGTGGGACATGGGGAGGGGGCCAAGTTTTGGTGGATGGACTGCCGGACGGTGCATTAAAAAGTGACTGCGATGGAGGACATTGGTGCTAATTATATAATCAGGTGGTGATGTACCTGACGGGGTACATACATCATTCATGTTTTGGATAGAATGATAGGGTACTGTGGAGCTATTGGGTAATGCATGGAAAGTTTTGAACCTAATATGGTTTTAGATTGGCTTGAAAGCAGCAGAAGACCAAGTGTTCATTTTCGTTTGCAAAGCATCGTCTTAAAATGTGATTCTTAGAACCAGATACGTGGCCTTTATGAAATGCCGCCGATTGACCCTTATTTTCAAGTCTAGAACATTATTTTCTGGTAAGCACCGTACAGGTTTTCATACTGGTTTGGAGGTCTGTCTAGACATTTTTGGTCCGCGGTTGGTATGTAGAGTTGCTATAGATAATGGAGGGAAATGCCTGCAGTAAGAAGGGAATGGATTTGCTTGTCCAACCTCATTTTTGTTTTCCAACTTTGGATATTTCCCCCAACACTCTGGATAACTTTGGGCACCTTAGGTCCAGGGCTCATTCTATTCAGCGCCTCGGTTGGCGGAGGGAATCGTCGATGTCTGGGGGAGGTATTTCCATCGCTAACCGTGGACTTTACCGGAGAAACTTGATTGCGCCTAGCGTCAACAGAGCTGGATGTGATATGGTTTCCAGTAACCTCCTGGACCGACACCGTAATGGTGTTGCCAGTTACAACTTGCTGACCTCGGGAAGTCATAAATAGTCGAGATCAGCAGTCAAGTCAATGAGGTTGCTGATTTTGTTACTCGAGTTCTTTTTTCTTGAGAAATATTGGCTCGCAATATTTCTTTTCGGAGAGGTGTATTGTTACCAAACACTTTTGTCCACTTAAAATTTGTGGCATGCATAATTTGGTCCTGTTTTCTGGCGAATTTGTTTGCTACAACTTCGTTTGTGAACTGCAGTATCAGTGGACAACATCTTGCTGCACTCTCTTGCGAAGTCTTATGCAGTGGCACTCCTGTTCCTCCATCCTACCAGCCTTGAGTAAAACTCTTCACGGTCAGTAAAGGTATTCTGTCAGGCACGTTAAACACAACCACACTGATTGCACAGCGTAGTCGTCTGTGCATGCACAAACGGATACTAGCTACTGAACTGCAGTTCGACAGCTATTGTGTCAATGAATAGCGATCTCAGAATAGGTACTAACTGGGGCATTTAGAATGTTAACTATTATATTCAGTCGGTATTGAATCGTTCGTTAACGATTCAAGGTTCAC
>JTDE01000793.1:0-15380 GCA_014338405.1 Paragonimus skrjabini miyazakii
AGAAGAAACAGAAGGACAAGTAGTGCTATGATGGACAGTTACAAGTTTTCTGCGTCGCTACACTTTTCATCACGCGTGCGTGAATGCCTAGCGGCAAAGCGGCGCCTTCACTCTCGTCAAACCTGCAGTTCATGCAGATAAAATTTAAAGCAGAAGAAGAGAGTTGCTTGTACTGGTGTTCGTTGAGGCCAGTGCATTTGAAGTGATACCACTTCTGGCACTGATGGCACTTCATACCGTTTTGTACGGACATTTTGCATCTATAACGGCCGCAAATGCTTGCTGCCTCAGTCAACTGAGTCCCAGCACTGTTACATCTCACTGGCGTCATTGTCAACAGAAACAAGAAATACACAATTTAAGACAAATACCGAAACGGATACAATGCAACCCAAAGGTTTCAATATGTAATGATTAGGTATGTTATTCGGTAACGAATAACAGTAATCGAATGTAATTTTTGATGCACAGGGCACCAATAGAGCAAAAAATGGGTAGACAATAACAGCGAGAAAATTTGAATCAAATTTTGAGTTACCCGCGCAAAGGCTATGGATGCTGTTGACCGGTTTGTACACCTGGTAAGCCGCATCAGCGGTGGCGGCGGCGGCGGAAATGTAGGGAATGAAATGAAAGCGCATATTTCCAAACCTAAAGAGGTGTTTACTAATCTGAGGCACTTATGACAACAAAAAGGTTTCTCTCTGAAGCTTAAGGGTCGCGTATATCAGACAACAGTGAGGGATGTATTACTTTACGGCAGCGGAACCTGGTCGCTCAGGGTGGAGGACGCGACCCGCCTTCAGGTATTTGACCGCCGATGTCTGCGTTAAGTTGCTCGTATCGGGTGGCACCGTGTGAGCAAGGAGGAGGTTAGGAAAGGGGTGTTTGGCACTGATGATCAAACGAATTCTTCCGTTTAATCCTCACACTTGCACAGACTTAGATGGTTAGGTTATGTGCGAAGGGTGCCAGCTAGTCGTTTGCCACACCGAACACTGTTTGCCGACGCTGCGGCCGATTGGTGTAAGATGCGAGGTCACTGTAGATCGGGTTCATCTCCTGGACTAGAGCCCCCGCGTCACACAAAGTCGGTGGCTTGAGACGTTAGGTGAGATGGCGGCTAACCGAGCTCAGTGGCATGGATGTTGTTGTTTAACCGAGTTATCTGTGAATTGAGTGCACTTAATGACGCAGGGCGGTGAAAGCCGTAAGGAAGCTGTCTTGCTGATGATGCCTCACTTTCATCTACAGCTTGGTTGTTTGGTTGAAGGGTGTAAGCGCCTTGATGTTGTATGTTTGAATATAGACGTAGCTATTTTTAGTAGTTAGGCCCCTTCCCCTTTCGGGGAATCGACGTCAGAGCGAAAAACGGCTGGTGAGTGCTTACTTTCAGTATTCTGGTGGGTACCGTGATAGCAACGCCGCGAACCGTAATGGTACAACCGCACTAGGGGGTGAGGTTGCAACAACTGAGGTAGCCACAACTAATTCATATATGGGTAGATACATACTTTTGGGCAAAAAACAGAGTGGTTTGCAGTGCTCATCTGGTACGGATGAGTTGTGCAGGTAAAACCGGTTGTCGTCGTTCAGGCTTTCCACACACGTGCGCAGACACATGGGCCGAACAAACACACATTCCTGAATGAATAAATCTGATGCTGCTATCTACGATGGTTTGTGCTATTTGAATAACTTCTGATGAGCAGAAATCATCCAACTTCACCAGCTCTCACTCAACTCCGCGCACAGACTTTATCAACGTGTTCGACGCGATATATTTCCATCAAGCTCTTCTATATGCTGACTAAGAATTGGGAATATTTTGTAATCGACTGGAATTTGAAAGGCAGCTTAGGGAATCACGATTCCGTCATCACTAAAGACAGCAATCCACTAGTGGTCCTCATTGATGATTAGTTGTCATATAGCCATGAAGTAAAGGGGAAACCTTAGCTAGGAGAATATAGAGAAGGAGGGGATCTACCTACCAAATATGTTTATATTCAAGCAGTAGAAAAAGCAAAAACAACAGAGTTCTCCAACAGTATGTAGCTAATGAGCACGAGAAAAAATACTGAACTGCCTAGAGTAGATTCACATAGACTGCGTTGGTTTGTTCCCAAGTGATGTACTACGCTAGGGATAACGTGTCGTTAAGCTGTATCACAAGCAACGTCTTGGCAGGTACAACAGTCCATTGATCAAAGAACCATAGAAAGTCAGTTAGAGGGCGTTTGAAACAGGGCTAAGAAAGGGGTGCATATACCTGTCACGGCTGGTACGCACCAGATAGGCGACATCAAACTTCCCCATGTGTCTGATTAGTGCGATCCCAGCATTTTTCGATTAAATGTACATTTATGGTAGGGAAAGGTACCGTACGTTCCGTTAACCACCGATATAGCTGGACAACCATTTTCCCGTAAGCATAATATTCACTGGTGCACATCATTATAAGCCTAAGACAACCGCACGTAAAAACCCAACTACCAAATATTGATCGGGAGCACACAACCGACACGCCGTGAAACCAAAACATTTAAATAGTGCTGTTTAAATTCTAGACAACCAGATTTTACTGCGAATGTTCCGGGATTGTCTGAACATGCATCGTCCTCGTGTCGTGGCATGTAAGTAATTTCGGACCATGAGGCCTGAGGGCTCACCAAAAGGTATTACTATACCACGTCATTTCTTATCTATCGTTTACAAAACATGTTCGTTTGCCAAGAAGCACTTTAGACCACTATCTCGATCTAATAGACAGCTATTTAGCTCTCGCTTACAAGAGGTTTTATGACGCAAACGGAATCCCCGTAACTATGGGACGACTGTTGTTTACTTTCCCGTATACGGACTGCCACTACCGTTGGGTTTCATTATCGGTAGTTATCAGTGGGTTTTTCAATTTATCGCCTACCCATCTTCATCTTGTAGATCCCCACCTCAAAATTTCCTTAGTTTAATGAATTGTATAAACAGAAAATATTGAAGACAGGTCTGAATAAGCCGGGCACACTATATATATCACACTTTCAGTCTGTTGCCAATGTAAGAACCTGGCTGTTCCACAAATAACACTTCATGATCACACACAGAAAGAGAAATTCCGCGAACAAGCCCGTCAAACTTTTCCCACCTTATGTCACACATAAAAGTTGCATATAGTGCAATATACTTGGATTCTTAATCAAACATTGCCGATTCTGATCTGTCCTGCGAATGAAGTAACTAGCTTGGTCCCGCTGACCTGGCCCATGAAGAAGGTCTGAGTATGCAGTATGCGTCCACAATAGTAGCTACTTCAACCTGATTCACTTTCTTCCAATGCATGGTTCGCTTTTTTCCTCTCCTTCGTGGTTGTGTGGCAGTTAAGCATCAGCGTGAACCACTGATGTATTGCTGACTATGATGATGATGATGATGTTGCCAATAGTTTGTTTACTCATGTCAATCGCATTCTGAAGGATATGATAGTTTTTATATTAGACGTGCAGATGTCACTCCAACTGTTCTTCTTCCGGACGAACTGCTCACAAAGCCCAACTTTTGCTGCAAATGTCGTATGTGTTTTTAGTTTGCAGGCTAACCACAAAAGATCCGATTGATTTGGGCCATTGAAAAAAGGAGGTGCATCAGTTGAAGACTGTGATTCGCCTGTTCTGGTGTTCACGATACTGTAATCTAGTTAGTGGTTATCTGAATCACCCTTCCGGAGTCATCCACCATTTTGATACGCACTTATCGGTCCGATTCCTCGAAATGTTTGATGCAGGTGAGATCTAACAATGTCGAAGCCGCTTTTCACCAACAAAATGCCTAAAAGTAAACACGGTACACTGTGAGCATTAATAAAAATATACTAAAATGATTATCAAAACTTATGTGAGGCCATCCTCAGTCTACCACAAAACAAGCATTCGCGAACTGTTTGAGAGCCAGAACAAATCATCACATATGAGACGCAACTCCGTTAGGTGTAGTTAAGTAGAAAACTCGCGCTCAATAGGTTCATAAAAGTAAACATGACAATAAATGGGTCTACCAAGACACACTAATCATGACAAAATTATCATACTTAAAGCCCGAATATGTTTTATTTTTTAATAATTATGAGATTACCCAATCATCACTTTACCATAATCCTCATCACAACATCCTTGCGTGTTCGAGTCACGTCAGGTCCATCATTGGTTGAAACCAATCCAACAGAATACTATCCAGTCAATAATTACTATCGAAAACCGATTGACGATGTAAAAAACAAGAACTCAGCGCGTTGACCCTCGTGTATTTGTATCTACCTTGGAAAATACAGTGTACAGCGAAACACGTCAAGCTAGTGAGGCACACAACAAGTTATGAGTTTAGCCCCGGGACGGATGTTACAGAATGGGTAGCTTGACAAAAACAAAGTAGGTAAAAACCAAAATCATCAAAAATGTGCAAATGAACGCGACTAACAAAAATGTCACTTCATATAGTCGCTCCATCTTGACCAGAAGGTGGCTGGGACCGCCGCTCACCCTAGGAATGACGTGGAATATTTTAGAAGAAAAAACGTTAACAAAAAAACTGGAAATAATTTAAAAAAGACCAAACGGAATATCTATGAATGATACGGATATAAGTACTTCATTGAATGTGGTATACTGTCATCTTGGATAGCACTTCTAACTAGTGATTCGAGCGGTTACAAAGACTATATTAGTGTAGGCGTCATCTATCCACCTTTTCAACGGAATCGTCAGGGCCCTCATATTTCTTGATTACCTTGTTGTTTGACCACCACGCAATTTTAATCAACCGTCAGTGGTCTCAGTATATAAAGTCCGGTACGGTAAACGCTCGACCGACACGCGGAGTACGTAGCTCAACCGTCGCAGGCTTTGCTTGGTTGACTAACTGATCGCGTACCGCAGCGTTCCGGAATACGCAGTGGCGAACAGCCGTATGACTCATGCGATCAGTCCATCTAATATCGGCTAGCTGGCACAGAAAAAATGGCTAAACGAAGTAGGGTTGTTGATATATTCACTGCGGAAAAGCTAAGTTTCTAAATCATATAGCAAAACAGAATGCACACTAGCACAATATACCCTGCCTTTCAATAATGACTGGACGTCTTTTGAAAGCCACAAATGACGCAGGTTGTTGAAGGCATTTCAAACCTTACCATCCTCACTGACATCTCATCAGCAATATTAGAAGCTAACCAGACAGTGCTACTCAGGTATGTAAAAGGGTCCACGGTCTCAAGCAAACTGGTCGAAATAAAGAAAGCAGGAGTGGGAATGCTCTTATTTTGAACCAGCACTTTGCATTTTGAAGGCGTGAAGAACATCCTATGTAAGCCAGCCCGATCATTCATCTTGTTCAAAGTGGTCTGCATGTCATTGACAGTGGGGTTGAGTAAGATAATAGTATCCATATACTCCTTGTCGGTCAGCCTAGTGCCAGGAGGGAACTAACCACCAAGGTCATTTGACTCAGACGTTTTTTAACAAAATATGGACCGCGACAAAAGTGAACAAAAAAGAGGATATCGGACATCCTTGACGAACACCACTAGAAGTGATGAATGCACAATAGATTCAGGCATTCTCCTGCAACCTTCTTGCAAAGAAGTAGGTTGCTTATGGCAGATCCAGTGCTCTAAGGTTCATTGTAATTTAATACTGTGTACAACAAATCTGCGATAAAGACCCGTTAACCACTTCGATTGCCCTGAGCTAACTGAAGCTTCTGAGAAATAGCGTAGATTACTGATGAGTATTTCAGCACTTCGTTGGTATAGTTGAACAACACACAATCGATCACAGTTTTTAAATGCAACTGAACGTTCCAAATTACACCTTTCAAGTAGAAGAACGGGTTTGCGGTTGACTAGAATGTGTATCTCAATGTGAATGCTGTGAACAAGTGTGAATGTACTTCGATTAAAAGCGGCCAATTACCTGAAAGTATTCAGAGCATCATTATTGTTCGTGATCGCCCACTCTTTTGTGCACAAATGGCTGACACCGATTTGGAGGCTGTCTCGGTAGTAATCCAATAAGCACGCTAATCGTTTTGTCATAAGCCTAAATGTTTTCATAATTTATTGGTTGAATTGTAATTATTAGTTTGCAAATGATAAATGAACGGTTATTTGCAGGTGAATTCTGTCGTACGACGTTCGTGTTTTAGAAAGACTGGTATGCTGATGACGTTTAAGCTGAGTTCGCAAATTTTGGATATAAAAAATCGGCTCCACAAGATCGAACATAACGTGTGAAGGAAACACCGAATGAAAACTTTATGGTTATTGTTGGAAGGAAACAGTGAATGTGTTGTGAAGTTACAAGCAAAATGCTAAACAACCTTGTGGAGAATAAGGGCGAGAAGCTGACGGTTCATTAAGGCAGGACCTAATGTAAGCTCAGACAACGTGTGTTTGGGTCAGGTAACTCCTGTTGCTCTCAACGGTTTCACTTCAGAGGTTAAGGTGACTCGAGCACATTGAAGACATGACTGTCCAATACTCATTATATCGAGCTATATTGGGACGGTTTAGATGTGATTGAAAGAAAACTTGACCTTCGATCTTGTTTAAAAGGTGTCCTTGGCTGGATATACTGTTGGATATATTTCCAAGTAGAACTCCGCAGCTCAAACTATGGCAAGCTTTTCATCATGACCCCATCTGTCTGTTGGAGTAAGTACTCTTTTGTTGCCCACTACTCCAGTGATCACACATTAGGCACGACCGAATCATAATCTGCTAACGCTCAGTCACAGTCGATTGTGAGTAACGCTCAGATTTTCCCATCCTCTGGACAGAAGACAGGGCAGCAGTCCCATTAACTTCAACCGCTGACCCCACGACAGAGACTTCTCTTCAAATTCACAAGTTGGCAACGTGGCAAAGATACGCAGTACTGATGAACTCTAACAAGAGCCAAACGCGAATATATTGCTGTTTTTCGAAAGAGGTTGACTGAAAAACCTATGGGAGTGAAACAAATGTAAACAACTGTGTGTGATTTTCAATTCATATCAACTAAAATCTCCCACTTCTCACTAGAAAATGCTCTATTATGCAGGCCTTGAAACGTTCATGACACGGAAACAAGCTAAATGAAGTGATGGAAAAGATGACGTGAGGACTAAGAGTGGAAAATAAAACTCTACTCCACTTATTTCGTCATCGGTTAACCTCCTCGTTTCCTTTTTTATTATTTCTCACTTTATGGATTAAAGTTGGTCCTTCATATGTCAGATGTGTGTATAATGACTTTTCTTACTACCATATAATATATGGCGATGTGCACTGCACCAGAGGACATCAGAAGTAAACAATCAGTGAAGACCAGTGTGCGCTGTGAAGTCTCATTATTAAGCCATTAAAATTGTGAAACTGCAGTTTTTGGGACTATTTTCTAAGGCATGAAACAGTTTGGTCATAGATGTGTAGTGAGATCACCTTCGACATCCCCAAAATTTTAAACTTTCCGCGGCGTGAGGGTTGCCTCGCCAGTACCACCGCCCTGGCCCACATTACCTTGTGAATGTAAATTTACTACAAACCACTAGCATCAAAGTTAGTGTGTTGGCGTAGGTATCGCAGTTTTACTTGTAAGTATATTAGGAATCTGCGCCATCTCTACCACTGTAGGCTACACTCACTAGGATAACAATGTTTTAGCTACTGCCGTTGGGAGCGCCGCCCAACCAGGCTGACATTTGTTTGAGTCCTGAAGGTAAACTGAAAGTTCCGTTGACATTCGTCCTCTCTGGCGGCTGCCGTGCGGTTGTGCTGAAGGTCCTCTCACGTCCAGCTCCCTAGCGCCCTTATTCGTTGCGTTGAAGTCCGCTTGTGTACGGTGAGTAAAGAAATAAATAAATTTTGTTTGCAGATTCACCGTCTTCTCACTGTGACTTCCGATCCGTGTTAATATAAGGCTGGGGAAACCTTGGGTGTACGAACCCTGGAGCTAGCATCACGAAAAAAGCCTGCAGAACACTGTGGTTCCATCTTTGAAAATGTGTTATGCACGTACCATAATTTATGACTTGTCCACGATGCAGTTTTTCACACCAGAAAATTGCGGTAACTTCTGGTTTCAAGTAGAGACCCTTCAACACTTGGAAACAACCGTGGAGTTTCACTTTCACAAAATCGATTTTATCGTTAATCATGACAAACATAGTAAACATTAGAAGTCGGAGTGCTGCTACATGAAATATCTACACCTATTGTTCCAGTCCCGTTCACTGTTCTAGAGCGGACGTGCCACTGTGAACAGAACTTAGCTTATTGCTTAATGGCAGCCGACCACTTGAATGTTTTACGCCCAAAAACGGTACACTCACTCATTATAACGGACAGAATTCCAAAAGGTTTTGGCAACTGAGAAACTATCGCAGCGCACTTTTCCTCAGTAACATAGCTATATTCACCTAGTAACCACGAACGTTTAGGACACAGTCCTCATCTATCAGTCAGGATTAAGCGCTTCTGTCAGTATTCATCATTCTTTGTACATGGTTGCCTGGACGAAGAAGCTTCCGACAATGACCTTAGACTCAGTAAATAGTCCCACATACAACATTACTGCTTAAGGTATAGTATCGCTTGATCAATCACTGTCGTTACTCTACAAGGTCGAACAAGCCGGCAGTGCGCGACAGCCTATTAGTGCGCACTGTGTAGTGACTATAATAAATGATATTTTTGGTAGTCGCATTCCCATGTACATTCTTGATAATCTTGGTTGTTTACCAAGATTATCGATGGCTTTTCACCGCTGCTGACGTTCAAATGCCAATCATCGGCATCGACTTCCGCGAGCACTTCGACATGCTAGTCGACGCACGACACCGTCGTCTAGTCGACCGCAAAACGAACTTGTCTGTTACCGGGACTTTAACCAACACGGTTCCAATCAGTCCCGTGTATCGCCTGATCATCACGAATACTTATGCGTATCTTTCTGAGGAATTTCTCACTGTCTTCAGATAACTGACCTCGTTCCCACCAGTGACTGGTGCAACGCAGCATCATATCGTCACAAGTGGCTCGCCAGTGTTCGCTAAAGCCCGCCGTTTAACACCGGATAAGCTGAAGATAGCGCGCGCCGAGTTGAAACATATGCTGGAGTTTGGCATCATTTGCCCGTCAGATAGCCCCTGGGCTTCGCCGCTCCATATGGTGCCGGAAAATTCAGGAGGCTGGCGCCTGAAAGGCACCCGTGTGTTCTCGAAGATCGATCTGATTCATGCCTACCACCAGATTCCAGTTGCCGCAGACGACTTTGCCAAAACAGCGATAATTACACCATTCGGCTTGTGCGAATTTCTGCGCATGCCGTTTGGTCTCTGAAACGCCGCTCAAACGTTCCAACGATTTATCGACGACGTCACAATAGGTTTGGATATTGTCCACTCCTACACCGACGATCTTTCGGTGGCAAGCGCCTCCGAAGAAGAGCACCAGAATCATCTGCGGTTGCTCTTCGAACGATTTGCTGCTTATAACGTCACTGTGAATGCGGGCAAATGCGTTCTCGGTCGGCCAGCAGTCGAATTCTTGGGACATCATATCGATCAGCATGGCATCCAGCCGATGACCAACAGGGTGCAAGCGATTCGCGACTTTCCGCGTCCCACAACGCTCGCTTCTGTCCGTCGTTTTAGCGGCATGGTTAACTATTGCCGCCGTTTTATTCCGCATTGCGCGAAACTCATGCAGCCTCTTACCGACTTACTCTGTGGCCGTTCCAACGGCAACGTTGAGTTGTCAGAAGCAGCCGTAGACTCGTTCAATCGCACCAAAGACGCGCTAGCCGCTGCGGTGATGCTGCACCATTTCGACGCAGACGCCACCACTGGCATAGCAGTAGTCACTTCCAACATTTCCGTACTCCAACAGTTCATCGAGGGAACCTGAAGACCACTCTCATTCTTCTCCAGGCGCCTGCTACCCGCTGAGACGAAGTACAGTACATTCGGTCGTGAGTTACTGGTTATCTACCCGGACGTTCGTCACTTTCGGTACGCCCTCGAAGGCCGCCAATTTGTGATCTTCACTGATCACAAACCGTTGGTATACGCCTTCCGCCATCCTTCCGAACGCCATTCACCCCGCGAAGTGCGCCACCTGGATTTCAATTCGCAATTCTTGACAGACGTACAACACGTCTCCGGTAATAACAACGTTGTGGCTGATGCTCTGTCACGCGCGTCAGTTCTTATTGGCCACGACATTATCGTTATGGCCGACGCACAACGTGCGGAGAACGATCTCCACGCTCTCTGCCAGCATTTGTCGCTTCGTCTCGCGGACTTTCCGCTACCGACAGCACCGGGAACGGTTTTATGCGATACCTCCGCTGTATACCCTCGTCTAGTCGTACCTTCAGCCTTACGACGTCGCGCGTTTGACATGCTACACAACATTGCCCACCCTGGAATCCGGGCCATGGCCAAACTTGTTTCCGATAGGTACGTCTGGTCCGGTATACAAAAGGATCTTCGCACGTGGGCACGATCTTGCCTAGCTTGTCAACAAGCTAAGGTACCTCACCACGTGCCGGCCCCGATTGGCCGATACCCTTCGGTTACCTCTCGACTCGCGCATCTTCACATCGATATTGTAAGTCCTTTGCCAACTTCGAATGGCATGACCTATATCTTGACGATGGTAGACCGCTTCACGCGATGGCTAGAGGCCGTCCCTATACCCGACGTCCGCTCGGCGACCGTATGTCGCGCATCCGTTCAACGTTGGGTAGCATCTCACAGTTGCCCGGTCACGGTTACAACCGACTGCGGGCTCCGGTTCGAGAGCGATTCTTTTGCGGAAACGTTAAACGCGCTTGAATGTCATCGCACACGGACTACGGCATGTCATCCGGCTGAGAACGGCATGATCGAACGTTTTCATCGACAACTAAAAGCAGCCCTTGCAGCCATCGGTGCAATCCGTTGGACAGAGGCCCTGCCAATGGTTTTACTCGGCATCCGCGCAGCCCTCAATGCCGACCTCCACGTTTCCAGCGCCGAGCTTCCCTATGGCTAACCGCTGCGTCTTCCTGGTGATTGCTTCCCGCCTACGACAGACGCGCTTCAATACAATGCTTCCTACGCCAAGCAGTTTGCTTCTCACATGCGCCGCCTCCGCGTCACGGACACACGAGAACAAAGCCGCAAGGTGCTTGTTTCCAAAGAGCTTCACGACTGCACACACGTGTTTGTTCGTGTCGATGGTTCACGACGCCCACTCGAGCGACCTTACGAAGGTCCCTTCAAGGTATTTCAACGGATGGGACCGTTTCTACGTACACGAGTGCCAGGGTATTTGGGACACGGTTAACATAGGCCGCCTGAAGCCCATCTATTTTGAAAAGACTAAGAAAGCCTTCAATGCTGCTCCGTATCCCCCGGCTAGACATGTAACTGCGTCTCAACAGCCTCATTCGAGCGCATCGTCATCAACGGACACAACATCGCCGACAACGCCAGCACCCATCGTAACACGTTCGGGCAGTAGGGTGCATTGGCCTAAACGTCTGGCAGATGACTAGGATTCGTTAGGTCCTGTTCTACTTTAGCTCCAGGGAAAACCAAAACAATCGAAAAGCTCTTGAAAACCCAAAAAACTCAAATCGTTTTTGAAAACATCAAAAATGGCGTTTTCCCGCATGTCCGCGTACTTACGTTCGCCAGGCAAGTTTATCATTTGTATATGTGCCCAAACTTACCTATATCGCTTTTCGTTTCCGTGCACGCGTTAACATCCTGGGTCGATCGAAGTCGGTGACGCGAACAGCGCTATGTGACTACTGCGTTTACCCCCCAGGGCCTCGACATGCGAACTTTTAAATCCCCTATTCGTTTCGACACCGTAGGAGAGGACACCGGAGTAGGAGCTCACTGGGAACTGTTAGCATTAGTGCCCCTCCACCTGCGGCGTCTGGGAATTGCAGTACCAACCACAAAACTGGTGCAGCATGAACTAGACCAGGCCATGGGTGGCTGGCCACAGTTGGTCTTCACGTAGATCGAAGGGTTGCGTTCGCAGTACCTTTCTGGAGGGGGGCTGTGTTGTGACCCGGAGATACCCCCGGTCTGCTTGCTGCACGATGTGTAAAATCATCCTCAACATCTTAGCTCACATTGTGCATAGGACCTTAAGGATCTTCACCTGCCGTCTGCTTGACGCATGCGATCGCGTTTGCTTGGTTGCATGCTTGTCGGCCTGTGCACGTCAAGGACGCCATACACTCTTCTCCCGGCTCGCTCGCGCGCTCGACGGTCGGATCCTTAGCCTCCCTAGCTACTCCGCGTATCGGTATCCTTTGGCGCTGATCGAGACCACTTGTATTTATCGCATAATATATTTCCGGTCACCATAATTATTGATATTTTCATTTCGCGTCTGGTATTACCGCGTATATCTGAGGAAGTGTTACTTTAGTGCACGTACGCACTATACAGCTCCATTGCCTGTAAACTGACGCAGTTGAGCACCTTACGAATATTATTCGCTGCAGTTAACTAGCTCATTATGAGAGGCTTAGACAATTTTGTGTGTTTGTGTTTCATGTCAGCCTACCATGGTGCTAGACAAAAATGGTGCAGATGCTTAAAAGACTGACCGGGCTGCAACATGGCAGTCGCAGATTAATGTTTGACGTTTGCCGGCTACATAGGAATTAGTGAGGATTACATCAAGGCGCAAAATTCTGTACATAAAAGGTATGAAAACGTACTGTCAAGCTCATTCTGCTACTAGAATGAGCATACCCGGTAAACACGCCGACTCTGGCCCGGAGTCGGTCCGACTCTGGCACAAGTTGGCAAGGAGTCGGATCCGAGTGGGCGTGCAACAAAATCCAGGGCCAGTCCGACTCTGGCCAGAGTCGGATCGGAGTGGGCCAGGGTGGGATTCCAGTAGGCCAGAGTAGGATCCGGGTAGGCCAACTGCACTAACGGAACCTTCCTTACATTTCTAGTTATTCGCTTCAACAACTGAAGTAGTTCGAAACTTATGTAATCCAACGCCTGCGACCTACTGACACTATGCCGTAAGTTTCACCGAATTCTCTTCTTGGCGATCGATCTTATCTTGCAACAATGTGTCAAGCCAATTCAACAGGATCATTTTCGTAATGGAGCGTTTATCACGAATGCCTTCAAATGGTCTAACGTGGACCGATATGGAGGTGGACAATGGATGCATCCAATAACTCTCCGAATTGCTCCTACGACGAACATACTAACGTAAACAACTTCTACGTGACCGCTGAACACGCCGGAATTAACAGCAAAACGAAAATTACCGCAATAAAAAAGTACCTGTATATTTCATTAAAAAAATGATTGAGTCCAAGAAGTAAAAGAAATTAGAAACAATTCCCGTTGAAGTTGAAGGCACCCTCAAATCCAGCATGCTGTACGCGAAATACGGAGGGAGCAACACCTGATAAAAAATAACAACAAAAAAGAGGGAACAACAGGGTATGAAAAAAAGAACAATGGAGAAAACAAAAAAGCAATACTGAAATTTAACCAAAAATATTTCCAGATTGGAAATGAACCTAGATGAGAACACACAACACGAATCAACAGGATTTTTAACAGATATGGTTTCAATACATCAAAAATCAAGTTTATGTGAAACACGCATTATAGACCCCTACGTGGCACCTACGGCTAGACTATGATTCTGATAAATATCCACTTCACGTCAATGATTTCGCACTAAAAGTTGTCAACATGTGAAGTCATAACACAAATCAACAAGACTTGTAACCGACATGGCATCAATACATCAAAAATCAAGTTTATGTGAAGCACGCATTATAGACCCCTACGTGGCACCTGAAGTTAGACTATGATTCTGATAAATATCCACTTCACTTCAATGATTTCGCGTTTAAAGTTGCCAACATGTGAAGTCAAAATCTGTTGTGCACTTTTACCTGGTAGATTTACCGCCGGTGGTGACAGTAGTTCCAGAGATCTTCGGGCCTTATTTCGATATAATCATTCGTGGTTATCCAAATCTACTTGGTTAACCTGGATAAAAGAAGGTACATCATACGAATTCAGCGGCGCTTTTGTATAGTGGGTTAATTGCACCTAACCTCAACCATGCATCAACGATACACCGTACCTGTTCATGTTTTCTTCTGGCTTCCTCTTCTAGGCTTTTTTGCGTCTTCCGCTCCAGATTGCCCTTTTAATTAAATGACCTTCGCAAATCTAGAGGTTCATACCTGTTTGCGATTAGTTTCTGAGTACCGGCGTTTTAATCTCCTTTGACTTTACGTATCAGGCAACGAGCAGGTGTATCACAGATAATGGACTGAAGCGTTACAAAAACTGTTATTCCGAGCGCTTCTAGATAGGCCACATTCGTCAGAATGTCTTTGGTCTCTGTGACAAAATCACCCACGTGTACGTCCAGAGGCTCTGGACGGCCACCGCCACAGTACGATCCAATCACAACTGGACAGCTAACAAACGGCCGAATAATACTACCAAGTATAGGCCACATCTCAGTGCCTGGGTGATCAAAAAGAGGCAGCCCATCGACACGTTCTTGGAATGTTGCGCACAGTTCTTCGATCTGAAGGAAATTAAGGAACGAGCGGCATCAATAACGTAATAAGCAGCTTCAGATCAGCGGCCGTGAGGGACTTCGCGTGAATGGAGAATAATCTCACTGCGTCGGGAATAGATGAAGCTGTTACCATAGTATCTACTATAACAATTGAATATGTTGTCCACAGAACTCACATGAACCGTACGGATTGCGTATCGCATCAACAGATGAGGCTGGATACATGTCCCTAATTACCTGGTCATCTTCATCATCTTCAATTCAAAATAAAAAACGTAATAAGGGACCACCAGGTTTCTCTGATGGGATAATTTCATTCTCCAAGGTGACAGGGATAGTAATGGAGGAAACACCGACAAAACTGATACCAAGTCGTAGACGTTCCCGCTGTATTCGACGATATATAGTGGTACGACAATACAGCCTTCGCCCGGAACTCATGGTGCATCAAAAGTTTATTAACCAGATGGCTTCATGGAGTATGAAGATCCAAAAATCAAACATCTAGGTGAATATTATTCTTCAGGTCAAGTTGTAGAAAGTCTTCACTGAATAATAAAAGTAGGTTATATCACACAAACATCCAGAGTGACATGACATATCGTTATCTAAGATTATCCATAAAACATCACAAAAAACAACAGTGTGAAAACAGACCAAACCAGAGGCACGTGACTAGCAAATGACCCAGAGCTATCGAACTAGCCTGGATGAACAAAATTTACCCTCAAATGGCAACCGCCTATTCCGTAGTCAAATATCT